>VYZS01053488.1:26310-52118 GCA_013400695.1 Neodrepanis coruscans | reverse complement strand
AAAAAAAAAAAAAAGGTGCAAAAGCTTCCCTACTCAGGGATACTGTTACAATGTGGTTGAAATGGTGAGGAGATCAGCTGAGGAGGTGGATGATGACAGGGAAATAGCCATCTGTGTTTCAAGCAGATTTGTTGGATTCCTGACAGAAAATGGAATAATGTGGCTATTTGAACTGCCCCACAATTGTCTTACCCACAAGCCCAGTCAAGTGAGATACTCTTTCAAAAGCTTCAGATGATACAAACGTATATGCACAGAGAAAGATACAAGGATGTAATTAGAAAAAGGGCACAAGCCCAAACTACACAGATTTCATAAGTGAACTGTTGCAGCTATTAAAATGTTTTGGCTTCGTAACAGAATAAAAATCTGCAGTTTTGCCAAAACCTGGATGCGAGGCCTCTATGGAGGGGACACTGAAACTGTTAGAGCTTGGGGAACAGTTTGGCAGAGGGGTTCTGCTGCCTGGGCCCAGCTGATGTGGGCAGAGCCACGTCTGTCTGTGTGTCTGTCTGTCTGCAATGTGGGATACGGTGGGGACAGGCACCATGCATGCTCCACTGTGCTTCCTTTTGTTGTGCCTTTGGAATACAGACTGATGGATTTTCTAGCAAATGTTTTAAAATGACGAATGAAAACAATGTTTTATGAATGTCAGTTGCTTTACAGCATTGTTGGTATGATGGATTTTCATACTTTTAATGCTTATTTATAGCTAAACTTTCCACCGTTTGATTATAATTTTCATCAGTTTGGGTTTACAAGGCTTGAGAGGATTATGCTGGGATGTGAGGGTGTTTTTAACCTCAGAATCAGCCTTCCATGATGGCTCTTAACCTTCAGATTTGCTCGTGGGTTGGGCAGGGCTATCCCTACAGGTCGGTACACATTCAGCACCACTGAGTTGATGGGTGACCACCATCCCTGAGCTGTTATCTGTGCTCATGTATCAGCTCTATCACTGATAGCTCAGATATAAATAATGAAGACACAGCAGCACAGGCTGGTGCAGAGCACGGGCTGGCTCCCCATCTCTCAGCAAGGAGCCCAGCTGTGCTGGCACCAGCTGGGGGACTCCTGCCAGCTCCGTGTGCCTCCGGGTGCTCCGCTGCTGCCGCCCACTTGCAGCATGGACAGGGGCAAAGGACTGATTGGGGGAAATAATTCTCTGTAGTCGTGACTTTGCTTTGAATATGAAGTGCCAGTCACTGTGCCTAATAAGCACCACACCTTTGAAATGAGTCTGAAACGTTTGGCCTCTGTATCCGCACAGGCACGTACACAAAGCGATCAGCTAATTTCCAGGGATCAGGCCCAGAATTAGCTTCTGAATAAGAGCTTAATTCTTTACTATCTCAGCTTGAAGTCATTCTGCTCCTTGAAATCTTCATAGGAAAACCATTGGAAATTTCATATGGAAATATTCCTTAACAGAATATCATTGCTGACAATTAAAGATGGTCAGCAGCTCAGACAGTAAACCTGTTCAGAACTTAATGTAATTTATGCATCTGTGTCTTAAACAGTTTTGGCAATTCCATTGCATTTTAAAAGTAGAAGTATAAATTATTTTTATATATACCTAAGCATATGTCTCCATGTAGAGATGTAGGTACAAAAATATTTTCAAATTCATACATACATATATATATATATATATACACACACACAGAGATATATAGACATAGTTATAGGAAAAAGAAACTGAACTGTTCAAATTTTGCATCCAGCAGGTTAGGAAGTTAGTGACATGAAAACACAGCACTCACCACTAATACGTTTGTAAAAAGGTAAAGTAGTGCTGCTTAAAAAGGTAAGAGGACATTAAGATGGAAGACATGAAATAAATAAAAAGTTCATAGTGGAAATGGAGAATAAGCAGAAAGAAACTTGATTACTTCATTTTACAACTGACAGTTCAGTGAAGTTTCTGTTTTAATATTATGTGCAAGCCAAACTGCCAGGTTTTATTTATCATCTGATATAACTCTAGCTCTGGTCCAGGGTACTGGAAAACCTCTCTTGTAGAGTTTTACCTCTTTAACCTCAAATGAAAACTGGCATTCCATCTGGAGAGTGTCCAATGTGTCACATTTTGGTAGTCATCAACCAGCTCGCCTTATAAATCAAGAGCACTGATTAAATAATCAAGATTTTTGAAATGCCTTGAGGGAGCTGTACGTTTTTTGCATCAGTGATTAGTATTCAGTGGCAATACTGAAATCTATTTGAGCTGCAGATATAAAACTGCATTTTGCATACTAGGCATAATCAGAGAGATTATATTCAGAAAGTGTGCTTCCCTTAAGACAGCAGAAGGTTATGACTTTTGCCATGGCTCCATTGTTAGTTTAAGTAAGCTTTGTCCTTGCTGTTGTACAGCCCTTCATTCACCAGAATAAAATCTTTTCTGCAGCTGTATACTGGGAAAATGAAAACTCTAGGTAATAACTTTCATAGGGCAGCTGGTTAAAGCAAACCGTAGCCTCTGAATGGAAAGCAATTTTAATTAAAGATCTTTTTAGTTATTAAAACTTAGTTTATATTGTGTCATTTCTTTTGTTGTCACAAGTAAGCATTTTTTCATTTAAATCATTCCTCCGAATCACATATTACTGGCAACAAGGGGGACTGCAGTTTACAAAAGAGACAATAGTTATTGGCTGCAAGAGAGACTGGCTAAGAAATAAGTTATTGTTCATATCAAAAATTAGAATCTAAGCCCTAAATTCAGTAATGAACTTATAAGTATAGTCATATAAATCAAAAAATGCTTTCCTGAAAACCCATGCTCAGGCTGTGCAAACCTTTGCAGGTTGTGTCAGTCGTTTTTACCTCTCTCCTTCTTTCTGTGGTGGGTTCTGTACCTCTGGGTACCCCCTGGGACCTGAGTGAGGAGAGCAAGGTACACCAAAGGTAGCAGTGCCTGGGTGCTCACCTGCTCAGAGCCTGTGAGCTCAGCTGTGTTCTCCACAGTCCTGAGCCAGCTGTAGAATTTTCCTGGGCAACACTGAGTAGTTTCATACCCTTACTCCTTGCAGATTCATACTCCCAGTTCCCAGACAGACAGGTTTTAGCTAAAAATAAGAAAGTGTATCTTGTTGCCCTTGAAGAGCATTACATTTCCCCAGGCCTGTCAGGATAGCATGCCCTGGTGGTAAACAATTATAATTAAATTACCCTTACATCAAAAATTTAAAAAGTAAAAAACAATCCTTGCAACTGTCAAAAGAATGTTTGTGCCTTGATGTGCAGCGTTGCCATACATCAATCCATATATTTCATGTAACCTTGCAGTGTAATGTGTAATCATACTTAATACAGTCTGCATAAGTGGGCTTAATGCATGCTCATCACTGGCCTGGAGGTGATTAGAGATGATGATGTATAATCATTTGGAAAGGGGAAAGGAATAATGATTTGGGGTTGATCTGTCTCACTTCCTAGCCCTGTCCTTCATGGATATTCTGACATCCTTCCGTATTCATTTGTAGCCCACTGGAAGGCAACTGCTGTAGTACCAGTCATTGCCCTGCCTGCCAACAAACCTGGGAAAGGTGGGGTTTTTTTGGTGTCACTGCCCAATTTAGCCTTAGAAAGATATTAACTTTTCCTTCAAACTCCTTTTTGCCTTACATTATCATGACTACAGTAATGCCATTGCTGCCTCTGCTAAAAAGAGGGTTTTCCTGCAGGAAATGGAGAGCCTGAGTTCATGGTCTTTTTGCTCGTGCTACTCTCACAATCCAGATGAAGTTCTGCTACGATGCAGAAGGGAATTCAAGCCTTATTCCACAGGTGAGAAAAGGCACCAGAAGTAGCATGGACTCTGGCATGGGAAGCCCTTCCCTTCAGCTTTCATATCTCTGCACCAGGGTTGTGTTTTATGTTAAATGGTTACTGGATAAAAATGCATGGCCTTGGCAACCAGCTCAAAGGTGACCTTAGTTGAGCAGAGGGATTGGACAAGATGATGCCCAGAGGTTCCTGCGAACCTCAGCCATTGTGTGAGTGTGTATGATGATAGTTATACTGACCAGACATTGACAAATGGAATAAAAAAAGTGGGTGCCACCTTTTGCATGCACAGCTGTATTGAGTATCTGCAATTCTCAGTAAAATATGGCCACTCTGCAGCATTTAATATAATACCCGTTGCTAAAATAGCATTTCTAAAATGAACATAAGAGATGTGGTGTATTTTAACTACAAGCACGTGAAAGTCTTTCAATGATATCATAAATATTTCTTGTTACTGAAAAACCACTTTTTTTCTGACACTAGTGATGGCAGAAGCAGGAGGCAGTAATTAACAAGATTTCAAAGAGGTGATGAGGAAAACAACAAAAACAAGTGGTCTGAGGTTTTTGGATTTTCTGCCTATTGGTGTTTACATGTAAAGAATTATCTAAGAAAAAAAGTATTCAGCAAATGCCATAAGTAATTGAATTATACAAGGATCAAGTGCTCAGTTTCATCAAGGGGTGAACTCCATGCTCACTGAATGCAACAGCTGGACTCTCATGGGCTTTAGCTCAAATATCAAATAAAACAGTTTGATTAGTGCTGTTTGACCAGTATAACAGCCCGTCTGTGTGAACTTAGTCTCATGCTGTGTTTTCAGCATATTCAAACTGATTATAACATAATGACCAACATGCTGTATGACTTCAGTCTAATAAACTCAGTGTATGCCGGTTCTAATTAGTGAAAAAGCCCTTTTTCACTTATTTTAAATATTGATGTATATTCGGGTCTCCTCTTCTGATTCACACAATGCTAACCTTTATCACCTTGCAAACCAATATTCTCCATGATAACCTGACAAGGTAAGTTTTTAAATGGGATCCAGTGGGATGGTTTTTGTTACAAATGCAGCTTTTCCGGGTGTGTGCAATTCCCAGCAATTCAATCCCTGCCAGAAATAGGAGAAAATTCTGCAGTTTGTACCTGGACAGTAACACTGACCACACATCTGTAACTGACACTCATAAGAAGGGGAAAAAAACTCAACAACTGATAAAGTTTATAGAAAGATTGCAGTGATAGAACTCCAGACTTTCTCTGTGCTCCAGACTGGCCCAGGCACTGCTCTGGCAGCTCTGCCATAAAGTGATCTAACATGTTTCTGTCTCTGAGAATCATTCCAGCAATAAAACACCCTGCCATTTTGTGCATTTATGATCACTTAGCTGCGTTGTTTCTCCACACAGAGAGGAGGGATATCTCACCTCCCTCTCAGAACAACTGCACTCCAGCTGGCAAACACTGCTCGAGCTGAACAATTCTGACAAGTATTTATAATAAGCTATTGCAGCTGCTCCAGCTCATTCTTTGCTTTTGTACATCAGATTTTGCATTTAGTATTTTCTTTTATGATTTCATCTGTTATACTAGCTCGATTACTCACAGATTCACTCCAAATAGTAACAACAAATTATACTACCATTAACAGAATTGTATTATGTTTCTAGTAATAATGAAATATTTTTCCACAATTTGGGCTACATAAAGTGGTATAAACAGATACTCTGCTATTCCTTGGTGCCCTTATTTCTTCTCTATAGGAGGCAGCAAGTCTTTCATTTCAGCTTGCTGTCCTCAAAGTTCATACTTTTTGGAGGCTAAGCTGTGGATAACAAACTGAAAAGCTGACAGGAAAACATGCAAGGTTGATATATAAAACAAGCCACACTGCTCATGCTTTGACTGGCATCACTACTTTCAGAAAAATAATACTGCCTCAGTCTGTTCAAGGGTCCTTAAGAGTTTCTTCAGCTTATATGGGGAATATTGCAAATTTCTTTTCTGTAAATTTGAAATATAGGAGCTCAGTTTCTTAAATTCAGAAAGAAAAATAACTTTCAAACCAAATTCATAAAAGAATAAAATCTCCTATAACTTTTTCCCAAATTGAACAAAGCCAACGGAAATTGATGGTCCCTTTCATGCACTGTGAAAAATGCTGTGGATATTTCTCTGGTTTAACAACTGAATGAAAACACCACTTGCTCTGCAAATTTTGCTGCAAGCACCAACAGCTTTACACCAAGAAGACCCAAAGGAATTTCCCATCAAAGCAGAAGTGTGCATCACATAAGCAGGTGAAAATGTGATGGAGAAAGGTGTGATGTCTCTGCGTTTGCTATAAGCTTAACCCATGCCAGTCTTCATATGATGTGCAGCATTTTATTTCCAAATTCCCATAGATTTTACAGCTGAACATTTCTCTTGTGAGAAAGTGATTATTTGGTATTCATGTCCATAATGATATGCTAATATATCTTTAAAAAAACCCCAGAATTCATCTTGTCTGTTAACATGCTGCAAATTGTACATATAACAGAAAGGGATATTTAAAACATCTTTATTTCATTATCTCATTTATTATATTGTAGGTTGGCAACTAATTAGTATAGATATTTGAAGTTACAGATCGAGAAAACTAAATTAGTGCGGTATAATATAATTAATCATAGAAAACTTTTTGTTCAGCAGCTAATCTATTAGCTACTTCTTTGCTTCTTGTTGATACTCATAACTTTGATTAAGATTTTTTGTGCTTTATTTAACATCATAGCTTATTAATATGAAATTCTATGAAGTACCTCCTGCCTCTGAAATAACATTCCCAGAAAGAATTGCAATAAAAATCTCCTGGCTCTAGACTTCAACAAGAAATAGCATATGAAAACCACCAAGGGTCACTGCGTCCTGCAGTCCTTTGGTGAGGGATGCCTCAGGCTATCGGACATGCTTTTCATTTTCCCCCTTCCCTCTAGTTACTCCCCTATGCTTTCACTTGCACACGAGAGCAGGATAGGGTCTGCATTCTGCCCCTGGTTTAATGGGGTTGGATATTTCCTCTTACTTTATTCCTACACTTGCTCTTCATTTACCTACAAAGATTATCTCTGAGAAGCAGAAATATCTGTACAGCCTTTGACATGGTCCCCCACAACATCCTGCTCCCTAAATTGGAGAGATGTGGATTTGATGAGTGGACTGTTGGATGAGAAAGTGGTTGGATGGTTGCATCCAGAGGGTAGTGGTCAATGGCTCAGAGTCCCAGTGGATATTAGAGGGAAGTAGTGTCCCTTAGCGACCTTTATGGGGACCAGTGTTATTTAATATCTTCATTAATGACACAGATGAAGGGATTGAGGGTACCCTCAGCAAATTTGCAGATGACACCAAGCTGAGTGGTGCTGTTGACACACCTGAATGATGGAATGCCATCCAGAGGGTCCTGGAAAAGCTCGAACAGTGGCCTATGGGAATCTTGTGAGGTTTAACAAGACCAGGTGCTGGGCATCAATCCAGCCTGGGGATGAACAGATGGAGAAAGACTTGGGGGTGCTGGTGGGGAAGAGGCTGGACATGGCCCAGCCCAGAGAACTCCGGTGCCCTGGGCTGACCCGCCAGTGTGGGCAGCAGGGCAGGGGGGAAATCTGCCCCTCTGCCCCCTCAGGTGAGACCCCACCTGCAGAGCTGCTCCAGCCCCGGGGAACAGCACAGAGAGGACATGGAGATGATCAGAGGGATGGAGCAGCTTGCTGTGAGGAAAGGCTGAGAGAACTGGGATTGTTCAGCACAGAGAACAGAAGGCTCTGGGGTGACCTAATGTCTGTGACCTTCCAGGACCAAAAGGGAGCCAACAGGAAAGATGACTATTTGCAAGGGCCTGGAGTGCCAGGACAAGGGGGAATGGCTTCAGACTGACAGACAGTAGGTTTAGGTTAGATAGTAGGAAAAAAATCTTCCCTGTGAGGGTGATGAGGCCTGGCACAAGTTGCCCAGAGCAGCTGTGGATGCCAACACAAAATAACTATTTTTAAAATAGTACATTTTGGGGGGATAATGTATTGCTAAACTTCTAAGATTCCTGTTTTTTATTTCACTGAGTCATTTGTGTGAGTCTTTTAGTGTAATTTGACACAAATGTAACCTATATTCATACACTAACTGTTTATTTATGTTTGATAGTTATTTGCAATTTATGCCTCAGTGGTCATTTATATAATTTAACTTATCCTGTCAGCCAGCTTTGACATTATCACATGACTCCAATTTGTTATTTGCTTTAACTAATGAATAGCAAATAGGCAAGGACTAAGCAAAACAAACACCTTTTTAAGAACAGCAAAACATAAACTGATATATTAGCTGGAAATGTCATATGAATAACAACTGTGTACTGGTGAACAGCTTCCGGTATCTTTCAGGATTTTATTTGGAAAATTTTGATAATGAGGAAAAACTGTTAAGACTCAACACCCAAAATATTTGTAAGAGCAGAAGGATATACATAATATAAATGCAAGATCTTCCCTTCTGTATATTCAGATAGATTTTTAATTGAGATTGATTTTTAATTAAGATTTGATATTATAAGTTCATATGCCACATATTTCTTTAGACAACAGTTTTATATACATATATATGAAATAAAATGTGCTTATGTGGAACTGTATGCTCTCCTAGGCTGTAATACTTTATAGTTAGTGCTCCAGGATATTTAGATGGTAATTTACTAATTTTCTTTTTTTCTTAATGTTGCTTAAAAGCAAAAAGCCAACTGCATCGTTTTGTGAAGTAACAATAAATGTCCATTTTACAGAGACAGAAGTCAGTGAGGTCTGCATGGCACTGTCACACTGTGTGACAGTGCTTAATTCCTTTGTACAAATTTGTTTGACTTGCTTGAATATCATCTGTAAATCATTATGAGTCAACACATTAAAGGACTTTTTCTTCCCAAAATTCCCAGTGACATCACCAGTCCATCCCTAGTGAGAGCTATGATGTGAATGTTAACAAAAAAAACACAAATCCAGTACGTGGTACAAGTCTCTGAAAAAAATCACATTTTTTTGGAAGTTACACTTACAGCACTTGGGATCTTTCTGTTCCAGCTCTCTTTATTGCTATAGAGAAGCTGCACTGGTAATATCAGTGGTGGGAAACAATGAAGAAAAAAATTCACTTTATGAATTCCCGTTAGGAAATTAATATGCCTGTTCTCATCCTTGGGCCTTGATCTCGCCGTGAAATTGAAAACACGCAAGTCATAATTCTACTTAAACACATTTTTACTGACATAATTCATGGACAAATACCGTCAGTAATCATGCACAGGTATCATTACTGTGTATGGTCTCCTATAAATAAATCAATAGGAGTACAGGAATTACAGACTTCCAGCAGGAGTAGGGTTTCACAGAATCACCTGCTTGAGGGCCAAAGGGGATCATTATACTGTGTAACCTGACCTTCTCTATAGCATATCATGTCATTTCATCCATTTACTCTGTACTGAGTCCAATAACTTATGTTTGACTTACACAGCTTTTCTCTATTTGCCTTTATATTGAGTTTCTTGGCCAAAAATCCATTACCATTTTTGTCAGACCTGCCATCCTCTAAAGGAACTTCTGAGGATTCTTTTACTCTATTAGAAACCTGGTGCTGGGGATGTGGGGCTACGTCCCTTTAAACAGCAGTGATTATCCTCAGGTCTGCAGTTGTGCATGTTCAGTGGTGTTTGTGTTGGGCTTTGGGATTCTTCTGAGTGAAATATGCATCAAAATATATTACTGCCTGCCCTAGTTTCTTATTTATAGATTTTGTAAGGAAGTATTAACCATCTTTTAAGAAACTGGTCACGTTATTAAAAACCCAATGATTCTGCCATTTTCGAAAGAAACATTATACACTAAAAAGACATTCTGTCACTATGCAGGCCCTTCCTCCCAATCTTTTTTTTTATCCTGTGTAATTCATAACAACATCTGACATGTTCCTGCTGGCATTGGAGCACAGATGATTAGAGAAGGATTTTTAAACAGGAAAGAGAGTTTTGGGAAAACATACGTTTGGACTGTGTGGCTGTTGCTCCCAAGGTGGATATTGCCAGCATCCTTCAGCCTTCCAGATGTGAATTGGCTCATTGAAATCACAGTGTTGTGTTTAGAACAGCCATCTTCTCCAGGCTGCTAGAGATCTGCATTCCTAGAATTTATTGTCTGTCTGTAGCCAACTGGTTTTTAATAGATATTTAAAAGACATGTCTCTACATCACAGAATATTATTCTTTTCTTTTTTCGGGGGGAAATTTTAGGCTATATAAAATTACTTTATTTCTGTAAATTTGACTCCTGTAATATGTTGCTTAAGGTATTCCTTATCTTCCCTGTTAAAAAAAAACAAACAAAAACAAAAACCCAAAACAACAAAGTGAAGAGCAAAGAGTCCTCTTATAGATCAACTTGTAACTGAAGAGAGGAGGCTTTTATCTTGCTGCCTTAGACTCCCTATAAAGTTAATGAAGACTCAAAAGTACAGCTGGATCTTTTAAATTACAAGCCTTATTCTCTTTTTCACAGTATAGTTTGGGTTCCTGTAGATCCTTCANATGCAGGCCCTTCCTCCCAATCTTTTTTTTTATCCTGTGTAATTCATAACAACATCTGACATGTTCCTGCTGGCATTGGAGCACAGATGATTAGAGAAGGATTTTTAAACAGGAAAGAGAGTTTTGGGAAAACATACGTTTGGACTGTGTGGCTGTTGCTCCCAAGGTGGACATTGCCAGCATCCTTCAGCCTTCCAGATGTGAATTGGCTCATTGAAATCACAGTGTTGTGTTTAGAACAGCCATCTTCTCCAGGCTGCTAGAGATCTGCATTCCTAGAATTTATTGTCTGTCTGTAGCCAACTGGTTTTTAATAGATATTTAAAAGACATGTCTCTACATCACAGAATATTATTCTTTTCTTTTTTCGGGGTGAAAATTTAGGCTATATAAAATTACTTTATTTCTGTAAATTTGACTCCTGTAATATGTTGCTTAAGGTATTCCTTATCTTCCCTGTTAAAAAAAAACAAACAAAAACAAAAACCCAAAACAACAAAGTGAAGAGCAAAGAGTCCTCTTATAGATCAACTTGTAACTGAAGAGAGGAGGCTTTTATCTTGCTGCCTTAGACTCCCTATAAAGTTAATGAAGACTCAAAAGTACAGCTGGATCTTTTAAATTACAAGCCTTATTCTCTTTTTCACAGTATAGTTTGGGTTCCTGTAGATCCTTCAGCCCACTGGTGTGAGCACCTGTGCTGAGGCTGTTTGTGGAATCATCCTGACAGTACCCAGTGTGAGATACACTGAAAGCATGAAATCAAGTCCATGAACTGGTACTTTTGCTAAATCCTTTACGCCCTGATTCAATATTTGTGCGGTATTTTCAACAGCAGTAAGGAAAAAACCTTCACACACAGACTGTGGAAGATTTCATCTCACAGATTAGCATATAAATTTTAAGCATCTTGGAAAATTAATTGGAGGGGAGCTAGCAGTTCCTGAACATGTCTTATGTCTGCCATCACTTCTAAGATGTTGATTTGTTACTTATTTAAAGGTGATCATGCCTTTTTGGCAAACCTACTGCTTTCAGGTATTTTTAATAAATTCACAGTACAAAGTGTCTGAAGGACAGAGATGTCTATAATGAGCAGCAAAAATGAGAGATATTATTAGGCCCTGTAACTATTACTTGCCGATTACTTTTAATTGGAGAAATAACAAATTGCTGGCTTATCTCTTTAAGCTTTTGACCTAATAACTGCACTGTTTTTAATGAAACATTCCCTTTGGACGTAGCTAAAGGCTTTCTCAGTGGTTTTGTTCACAAAGTTACAAATTACTCTTTGTCATTAGTTCATAGAATCATTGAATAGTTTGGATGGGACGACACCTTTAAAGGCCATTTCAGCCACNGCAGTTCCTGAACATGTCTTATGTCTGCCATCACTTCTAAGATGTTGATTTGTTACTTATTTAAAGGTGATCATGCCTTTTTGGCAAACCTACTGCTTTCAGGTATTTTTAATAAATTCACAGTACAAAGTGTCTGAAGGACAGAGATGTCTATAATGAGCAGCAAAAATGAGAGATATTATTAGGCCCTGTAACTATTACTTGCCGATTACTTTTAATTGGAGAAATAACAAATTGCTGGCTTATCTCTTTAAGCTTTTGACCTAATAACTGCACTGTTTTTAATGAAACATTCCCTTTGGACGTAGCTAAAGGCTTTCTCAGTGGTTTTGTTCACAAAGTTACAAATTACTCTTTGTCATTAGTTCATAGAATCATTGAATAGTTTGGATGGGACGACACCTTTAAAGGCCATTTCAGCCATGAGCAGGGACATCTTCAACTACAGTAGGCTATATGGTTAATATCTATTTCTAGCAGTGTACTTATGTGTCTCTAGTAACATGCTGATGTTTTTTTACAGCTTTTTGTGTGACTTTTCAGATGAAATAATCTGTTTCAACCAAATGCTAAACACCACTTCACACACTTGCATTATTTTTGTGATCTATATTTTATATATACATATATATATGTAACACCTCATACCCCTAAGGGCATTTGTCTCCCAACATCCGAGAAACAAATAACTGATTTAGTTATCTTTTTTGTTTTGGGTTTTTTTTTTTGTAGGGCTTGTTTTTTTTAATTGAACATATCACAGTGAAATCAGAGACCTACTCAGTTACTTCTTCAAATTATTTCCCTTTTTCAGGCTGTTAGAATATTAAAACAGAATTCTGTATATTTTCTTGCTTCTAAATGAGACCATTCTATTCATAACCTATTTAATATGAAAAACTATCCTCTTAAATTGGTTCTAGTATAAAAAGGTGTACATGCACACTGATCTCCTTTCTTTGAGCAAAACAGAAATTACCTTATTAATCATATTCAATTGTTATGGGTCTCCACTTTGAAAAAAAGTTAGACCACACAGAAAACTGGGCTTCATAGAATTGCCTTTATATAGATTTTCCTGACAGGGAAAAACCACAGCTGCTGCAGTCCGAAAAGATTTTGATATTCTCAAGAAGAACGGATTTTCATCTGTAAAAAAGCCACATTAAACCTTAAAAAAAAAAAAATCCTTGAAGACATAATTTTAGTGTAGCAAAAAATTATTGTCTCTTTGTTTACCCAGTTAATCTCTACAAGTTCTATGGACAGAAGGATTATAAACAAAGTTCAGGTGTCTTACCCCTAAAGAACCACTATCTGATTTTAGTCAAGTGTTGCAGATAACTTTAATTTATTTATTAATTAATTTATTTACCAGACCTTTGGAAGTGTCCTATGATTTTCTTGTAGAAATGTTCATTCTGAGGGAAATAATGAATTAATTTGGAATCCAATGGACACTAGTCTACTAATATGCTGAGTGCAACAGAAGTATTAGGAATAGCCAAAAAATTATGAAACCATATCATCAACTCTATCACTTCTAATGAATAAAATTAACAGAAAATAACATACACCTGTATATTTTGTTAATATTTATTAACTCAAGCCACCTTACAACTTTTTAGTGAAGTAATGATTGAGCACAAATTTCTTCTTCAGTGAATGTGGGAGGAATTTTTTTAAAAAAAATTTGGCTTCTGTTTTGTTTTTTTTTTTATGTGACTTTTTAAAAATAGAAATGGATTTGCTGTTTTGTCAGCATCCATCACTTCTGATTGGTTATTCCTTTCATGGCCAGATTCAGCCTGTGGGTAAGTGATACGGATTCTTCCAAGTGAGGACATTGCTCAGTGACTTGTAGCTGCTCTGAGCTATGCTGACCTGTTTCCAGCTACATGTGATGTTTAATCTGGAGACTAAAATATCTTATTGGACAGTAATAGAGACAAAAAGAATCATAGGAAAAATCCTATTATCAGATAAATATTTTTAGTAATGAGAGAGTAGGATACAGTCATGCAAGATGCTTAATCTCAATGCCAACAACTCTTCAACTCACAATGCAGTTATAACATTTTCCATTTCCAAACAATGAGCAATTAAACATTAGCTAATTAAATGCTTTCAGTGGTGAAAGAAAATATAAAAATACATGAAATTATCAAATAAAGAAACCAAGTGACTAATTTGTCAGCCTCAGCATCACTTTACAAATAGCAGCAGCCAAGTTATCCCTACACAGTATATCAATCAATTTTACTTTTTACAGCTGATAAGATAATCTCTAATTAAATTATGTTTTAATTGCCTTTGACTTTTAATGCAAGGAAAGTGACAATATGCTTTCCATTAAAGTACTCCCTACTCACTTCTGTATCCTGTGATTGTCATTATGCAGTTAACAGTTGTTTCATAGAGGTGTCAAGGCTCCACACTTTCTCCTGGAACTCGGATCCTGAAATAAATGTGGGGTTATTTTCTATATGCTAATGTAATTGTTTTAATTGTTGGCAATATTAAGGTCTGTCCACTTATATTGTCATTCTCAGAGGTTTTCAAACAGCACCTTCAGAACCATTTGATCCCGTGTGACTGCATTTACAATTGGAATGCTAGTCCTGCAAAACACCTCCCTATTTTCACATGGAATGACTTGCTAATTACCTTTCAAAATATTTGGTTTTTATAAGACTATCATGAAGTGCACAGATAGAAATATAGAAGTCATAGTCCTGCTTTATGATATGAAAATTAAAGTGAATTATAGCACCAAAATGTCAGAATTAGGACAGTAGATCCAGCTCAGCCTCTCAGCATGGGCAGGGATGTCCTGCATAAACCAGTGAGTGTTCAAGGGCTGTTCTAATAAACACAGAAGATCCAAGTTGTCAAGGACAAAGAGGACTCTTCTCTGACTATCTCTTCTGCATCTGCAAAGCAAAAAATGAGAAAACAGCAGCCAAGGTCTTGACCATTCCTGTTCCTCTGTTCTGAACATACAGGAATGTCCTGGGTGCTGGTATTTGTATGATTAAAACTAAAATTCATCTTAATTCAGCTCAGAATTAAAGAAAGGTAAGCAAGCTATAAACAGCCACTGCTGCAAGATATGAAAGCAAAACCAGAAAAACAATAAAAAAGAGACAACTTCTTTCTCTGGGCCTTGAGATAAGAAGGAAAATTTGAAGTCCAGCCATAGTACATTTAGTTCACTGTCTCGTCCAAAAAATTAATTTCTACACCAGTTGCAAAGAAAACATCACCTCGAGGTTGTACATGAAGGCTTCTGTCACACTGTGACACAATTCCTCAACATTTAGTATTCATTCATTGCTATATGGACCAAATACTATTACCCTTATTTCTAATTTACAAATAAAGTCAGACCTGCTGCAGTTGTATTTTCCAGCCATTTCTCCAATGAATAGATACTGATATAGCCAATGCTGAGATATTTGATGTAAGTAATGGACATTTCAGTCACTGCATGAGTTCTTAATCTCCCAAGGATCCACAGGAAGACAATTATTTGATATGAGAACTTTTGATATTAAAAGTTGTATTTAACATTTCAAGGCTCATTTGAATCAGCTCAGCTCACTGAACTGCTAAAGCACACAGGACAACACGTCCTGGAGAGAGGAGAATCCTATAGATGTGTTTAGTAGCCTAAAGGTATATTACAAAAGAATGGGTTGCTGAAGATTAGGGCCAAAATTTTTTGATGCTGTTCATTTCAGAAGTCATCTGACACACAGGCCTGGTGTGGAACAGAAGGGTGGATGGATCAGCAGCAAAAAATAGTACTGGGATTTCTGTGATGCATTGAGGAACTTCTCCTGAGAGAAATTCTGTCATGACCCACAAATACCTGTAGAGCAGAAGTCAGTGAAACTTAATATTAGTGGGAAAATACTGTATCATTACATTATATCCTGATTTCTTTTCCTCTGTTGTAATCCATTAGGATGCTAGAAAACTCGAGTTTTTAGTAGAGATGTGCAGGAACATCTGCCTACTGTGCCTTGGCAATGTACTAATGGCTCTTACAAAACACTTGCTGTAAGCATTCTGCCAGGTTTCTGCCCACAGCACAAATAAATGAATAAGTATGTTTTTACCCAGTTATGCAACCCATGTTAACAAAGTGTTTTGTAACCTCAGTATAAAGTAGAAAAAAGCAAATAATTTCAGGGGTTATGTATTTTGTGGTACTGAAAATGGGATCCTAGACAGAGGGTTTATGCCATTATAAAAATGTATCTTTGTACTTCTCAAAAAGCTGTAACAAGAGTGCTTTCTGCAAATCTCTAACAAAGTGTGTGTGCTGATAATGGTGAGCCCATCCCGAGGCTTTCTCAGTGACCCAGTGGGACAGAGTTGGCCAGGGGGGTTATTTCTGTTAACAGGCCTGAAGGGTTAAACTAGCATTTAATTTCTAAGACCAGCACAGCTTTTGACAAGGTGCTTATTTCTGTTGGTGGCATGAAGTCATTGCAAAGAAAAGACAGGATACAATGTGCACATTTTCTTCTCATGGTGTTTCTTAGAGAGCCAACTTCATTCACAGAGAGTCAGTGGTCAAAGAATCAAAATTTCACAAAATGCAGTGAAAAAAAAATATATTTTTAGAGGAAATCAAACTGCATGATATATAAGCTTTATTTGTAGAAAGAATAGTTATATGCAAGAGTGGTACTTCTGAGGAAGCACAAAAGGATACAGTGATATATCACCCCATTCCTGTAGGCTCTCTAAAGTCAGGAAAATTCTATGTCAGTTCAAATCTATTGTGGGTCACATCCTAGATGTATAAAAATTACCTTATTGTGATTAAAACCAAACCCTAGCTTTTATAAATACAGTGGGAATTAAGACATATCTTCCAATGTGTATGGATTTAATTTTTCTTTTTTTTCCCCAATATTCAGAATCCAGAGGAAGAGTTTGCAACCTGCAGGAAGCTGGTAGGTACAATTTTAAAGTTATACAAACTCTAGTACAATTAGAGTGACAAAAAAAATGTAAGCAGTAAGGTAATGAAACATGCATTTACTGGGTATTCAGAAAATATGCAAAATCATTTAAATTTACATACTGAGGGGGTGAAAATGTGGTTTAGCAGAGGCAATTAACATGAGAAAGTAAGACAGATGCTGTGCAAATAATTCATAATGAATAATTTCTTTGCTCCATTATGTGTTTGCAAGTTTTCCAAACAAACTAGTTTTTCTGATGTATATGTTCAAACTGTTTGCTGAATAATATCTATGCATAATTTTTTGTCTGTAATTCATTCATAAGCAGAGCTTTTTGAATATTCCAGCTTTTTTTGAATGGGCACGTAGGTCGTAGAACACATTTCTCTTTTCCAATTGGAGAAACATAACTTATAGGTTCTGCTATGAATAATCACAATATTTAACAATATTTGCTTCATTATATTACCAAACATTCCTGCTAGTAAACTCATTTGTTAAAATAATCATGGAAAAAGAGATGCAAACAAAAGCAAATAAATTAGTCTGGCATCCTCTCTTTTGTTTCTCACTTGAGAAAAATAATTTGTACTGTCCATAATTCTGTTTGTCTTTAATTAAAATATACTGAAGGCGGAAGCTGAAAATACCAAATCATAGTCTTAAATACACTTGGGTTTGCTGTGGCTGTGGAGTTACACTTAATATGCTGAGTGCCTTGCCCAAATGGGTGTGTTCCAGTTTAGTCCATCCATTCCTGCTGGCTGTTTTTTTTGCCAGTTATGCAGCTCTGCCAAGTGCCATCCCAGCATCTCCAAGCTGAGGCTGCCTTTGTCCCCCTTCCTGAGGGGCTGGAGTGAGGGGCAGAGCTCACCTCCATCCCTGGGACAGCTGAATCCACATCCTCTGGCACCCAAACATGGTGTCAGCTCCAGAGCATAAAGGAAGCCTCACGTGTAGGAAGCTAATGAAGATAAATATACTATTTGTTAGCAGTCAAAGTGATTAATTGCAAGAGACAAGCTTAATTATGCCAGGAGTAACAATTGGTGTCACGGACAGACACCAAGTTTTTTATGGGCCGTTGTTGGACATGTGTTAAAGTTTGAATATGAACACATTAGTGAATTAGTACAAACTGTGTCTTCTTACATAACAGGCATATATTCTTAATTCTATTTAGAGTCATATTTATTTAGAACACTGGAAAAGTCAGTTTTTACTCTGTAAGTGAAGTAGATCATCAGACCTGAGAGACTGCAGCATTCATATGATAAATGGTGTATGATGAACTCAATGATGAGTGAATTCCAGTTCCAGAATCTTATTAGCAATGTAAAAAATTGCATTTGATTTTATATATTTAATTTTATTTTTTGCATGTTTTTATATTGAATATATTATATTTCAGAGTTTCTATTTCACTTTACTATTTCAGTGGTGATAATTAAAAAAAAAAAAAAAAACCAAAGTAATCTTAGTATTAGTAAGCTCTCTGACATTCCAGAGCAGACAGTAAGAGAGTTTTCAGTTCTCTCTTTTGAGGTACCTTTATATCCTATGTATATACTCCCAATGAGGATCTGACAGCCTCAACTTACTTTCTTTCCTGAAATCAGAAATTAGCCTGGGAATAGCTTATTACATGAATAGTACAGAGGATCCCCCGCACCTTTCTAACACTAATAGGGCATGAGAATGCAGAGAACATATAGACACAATTTCACAAATGTCAGTTCTGCAAACGTTTATCAGTGTGAAAGTTCTTTTATTTTTATATTTTACACTGATGTGAGAGCACTGAGAATATTATTTTAAATAACTGAAGTATACCTGCATGTCTTTGGAGGAGAATGGGAGGAATAAAATAACTTGCTTAGTAAGTCTCGGTGTCATAGTGTGTTACGTAGCATTTACAAGTTCCTTTGAGTGCAAAGAAATGGTGTCTTTAATGACCAAAGAAAACGAAACAATTGTTTGAGAATACAGAAAAATAACAATGAAGTGACATTAAAACTAAAAGGAAATTGTACCTCACTAATTTGGAGATTTTATATAGCAAGGATGACTTCATCTTTTAAACTCAGATATAAATATTAAAGTAGAAAACAACAGAAAAGAAAACATCCATTAAACTAATCTCGTTGAGTAAATATTCTCATTGTTTTGCGGGTTACTTGCCTTTTCTTCCCTTTTTCAGCAGTTTAAATTTCAACTTTATGAGATATCTAGTCATAGTAAAACTTGCAATTATGTTTTGCTTTATTCTTTCCTATTCATCTACCATTTAAAAAACTATGTTTTGGCATCTAGACACTTCAGTAGAGATTGTTATTACACATTATTTTTGTAGCCTTAAAACAGACATTGTAGATTATACAGCCCTGAAGACATAATTCCTGTTCAAACTTTCCATTCTTCTACAGATGCCTTAATTTCTTTTTGCACTGCAGGAGTTCTTACTGGTAGAAGTGATAAATGGACATGTTTCTTTGCATTATACATATTTACAGCAAGTAAACTGTGTGTACCATATCACTTTATAAATCTATTGCCCGGTGCTGTTATAGCCAATGCATTAAATATTGGGCTTCCCAGGGACTGCTCACTGCAGTTTAACACAACAGATAATGAAAGGAGATCAGGCATGAAAAGTTCCTCTTTATCTTGCACCTTTCGTCACACAAAGTAGCTGATAACAGCTAAGTTCATCATCCTTCTTTCATACAGCATTCAGGAAATCAGGCACTTAAACCATGACCTTCACAGAGAAAGGATGTGTCATCCTCTTTAGTCAGCAGCAAAAATAGGGCCCCGATCCTGGATGGAGTTGTTGGTTTTGTCAGAAGATAAATTAAGCAAGTGACTACTTTTTTTGTGCTTGTATGGAACTTCTTTTCAAGGAAATACTTTGCATTAAAGAAAGAGTACAGCAAGGCACAGAACACAAAAATTAGTCGGGAAAGATGGGGCTAAATTAAGGTTGAATAAGGCAAAGCTAAATTTAACAAAAAGCTTACTTAAAGACCTGTGTCTACTATTTAATTATTTTATTAAAAATGCTGTGCAATAACATGGAAATAATGCTACCACTTGGAAAAAAAGTTATCCCAATCCTACTAATTCTATGTTGGTTTATTATTATTTTATATTTCTCATTCTCTTGATAATTCTTGTATACTGAGAAAATGAAAAAGATATTGTTCTGTTTTATTTTATAATGGGAAGGGAGCCTATGAAAGTTAAAAGATTCACTATATTGCGTCTGCCTGAGATGGAGGTTTAAGTAAAAAACCCAGCTTTCCCCTCCCCTCTAATTCCTCCCCCAATCTCCAGAATGGTCTTATTTAAAATGAACAAATGCTGTTGGTGAATAATTAAAAGGCATTTCATGTAGAGACAGAAATGTATCACTTTCTGGTAATGGTTAAAGGTAAATGGTTACAAACTCCATGCCTTTTTTTATATACTGGACACTTCAATTTTTAGTTGTGGGGTTGTTTTGTTTTTGAGTTGTTTTTTTTTCTTATAATTTCCCCACTTATTCTTGGCAATTTTACATGCACTTTGCAGTTGATGATTTGTCTGTACCAGTTTACACCCTTGCTGCTGATGCAATTTGTCTGTGGTGCCATTTACCTAAGCTTCATCTCATTCACTCTTGTGCAGAGTGTGTGGTACAATTCATCCCCACCAATACCACTTCATGCAGAGCTGAGAAAAAATACTTCTGACATGAGAAATAAATGTTGATTTTATCCTTAGTTCACTTTGTTCATGAACTCATTGTTACATCCAGAAAGATCCCTGACCTCCATTGTTTTTATCATAATCACTTTGTAGTATTTTCTCCCACTTCAAAAAAGCATTGACACTTCCATATACAGACAACTAAAGAAAGCAAATAGTTTTTCTTTTATGTAGTGGTTACAACCTCTTAGTAATTACAGCAGGAAGACAAGTGAAATTGTTCATCCTCCATGGTGTCAGAGTTGTTCAAATGGCTGAGAGAATTAGCATTTTTAATACACTCAGTAGCAGTCAGGAGCTTGTAAAACCAAACTAAAGACTAATTAACTAGTAACTAGTATCTTCCATTTATGTTACAACAATAATGACAATGGCAATGACAATACAGATTTCAGTATGCAGGAACTGGAATCTGAAAAGTGTATTAGGAACCAGTATGACTCCAGTGACTGGGTGGGTCCTGATGCACAGAGTAAGAATTGTCCTGATATTCATGTATTAGTGGTTTAGGATTATCACATAAACACTTTTAATACAGTAACTACTGTGGAAACAGTGCATCCCATCAATTCTTCAACACCTAATTTTAATATCCACAAGGTGCTGTTTCCTGGGAGCTGGACAATTTGAACACAAAAATTCTTCTTAGTGCCCAGTGAATTCTTCTCTTGATCAGCCAGATGAGCAAAAGCTCATCATTTGCTTACAGATGGCACTAGTGCACTTCAAAAACTGATTGGCAGCCCTATTCCTTGGAATTCCTTTGAAATAAAGACACTATAGGGAAAAAAAGGTAAGGTATGCAAGTCCAGAGTCCCCTGCATGCTGAACACACTGTAGCACACACCATGGCACACTTGTGGCATTCTGAGGAGTTTTGCATGGGGATGAGGTTCCATTAGGGATGCCTGTGCAAACTGAACATGCTCATCTGCAGGCAGTAATTTCTTGAAAATACATGTTCCGTGCCTGTAAAAGTCTTCACTTTTTCTTTACTTTCCACTGAACAGGTATTACCTACAAGGACTTTCCATCTTTTTTTTCCTCTTCTTCCAGAACTGCAAACTTGTTGATGACACTGAATTGTTCAGAGCTGTTCAAGCATATAGCAAGTGGCTTTCTACCTGCTCAGTGCTTCCATTTGAGCCATTTCAAAGACAGGCTATAATTCTTACAATGTGGATGGGCTGGCTCTAGAAGAGAAGGAGGAAAAAAAATGCTAAAGAGACTGGAAACTACCTGGAAATACTAAAACAATTGCAGCACCTTTCTTTTCTTTTTGTTTGACAAATTACACACAGCCTCTGGCATTACTTAAGACGTGACACAAACTCCTTTATTGTAATGTCAAACATACACCACATTTACTGAATTACCAAAGATGGTAATTCAAGTGTGTTAAAATTCTGCATCTGAATCACAGAATTAACTAGGTTGGAAAAGACCTTTAAGATCATTAAGTCCAACCTATGACCTTAGACCACCTCATCAACTAAACCATGGCACTCAGTGCCACATCCAGTCTTTTTTTAAAACACTTCCAGGGACTGTGACTCTACCATCTCCCTGGGGCAGCTCATTCCAATGGCCCTTCCCATGCCACTCCTTCTCTGTTGGGAGCTCATCACATACCACCGTGTGATTACATCCTTGGAACAGATAGATACCCCCATGTGTATTTTTTTTCTTATTTTTTTCCTAATTCAGACTACTGTTCGGAAGTGTATTTCTTGCCATGCAATTGCAGGCATAGAATTAAGAATGAAAATAGGACAGCTAAATCAGGTGCAACCAATGATATTCCAGTATATATGATAAATGTAAGAAATTGTACCAATTAAATAAAACAATCCTCGTTATACCATGTTAAAGCATTTGAGAGGCATTGTTCAGAAGATAAGCTCTCCCTTTATTCTGAAGAGTTCTATGTTATTACAGTGGGTTGTTGCATTTCACAATATCAAGCTTATGGGGTTGGAAAAATTATGGTTATCCCCTGGGATGACCTCTTGTGTGATGCCAGCCAGTGAACCTCACCCAAGTAACCACTCATCAATCCCATAACTTACGTTTCAGATGCAATATAACTTTCAGAAAGATTTTCTGTTCTCTTTAGATTCCAAGCAACACCAGCATGCACATTCCACAGGTAAAATGTTCCTATCGTTAATAAGCAGCAGTACTAAAATTTCACCTTTATTGTACAAGGCATTTACATAGCATCAGCTTCCAGATTATTTTTAATTATGCCTGTTTTGATCAGGCTATAGCAATGTGTGTGGTGGAGCAGCTACATACTAATAAAGGAATAATGATGTATAGGGACACACTATTCAAACGTGCTTAAAAGGCAAGGGGACAAGCACCCAGCAGTTACCACCAGTAAACTGCTAATCTTTCTTGTTGTCTCCTTTTTTCTTTCTTTTCAAACCACACTGAAGGTCAATTTTTCAAAGAAGCATGAGAAGAGAGAGCCATGGCCCTTCTGAAATAGGACAAGATGCTCTCATGTCAGCAGGTTCTGTAAGTGACAAGGTGATTCTGAGAGAGCCCCCAAAGACATGAGGGACTGAAGCTGATAACTGTGATGCAGCTGCATCACAGCCCTCCCTTGTCAGTGTCTGAGGCATGGAGCAGTAACCGGTGTAGCCAACAGGGCAGTGATCTGGCTGCAGTCCCATTCCTCATGCACTTTACTAAAATCTGAAGGAATACACTTATATTCACTTGAGATTCACTACTTGGAACTTGTTCTTGAAGGTAGACATTTACATTCTTTCTTTTAAAGAACTAAACAGAGCTAATGTGTTTAAAACATGCCGGAGGAGGAATAGCCTGTGGTCACCATTTACCTACTAATCCTGTAATTGAAGTGACCTAACCCAAGAAATGAAGTTTATTCTCTGCAGCCTCATGCATATTCAGTCTCATGTCTCCCACTCCCAGGACAATACCCTTACCACCAGATTAAAGGGAAGGGAACAAACCTGTCTTCTGTTGAAGCTGTATCACCACATCTAAAGGAATCCTAGATCAATTTAAACAGAACAAGAGGAACAGAGAGCACAGTTCCCTATCTTCTTTTAGTGCTTTCACTTTAGGGACAAGACACAGTTATCTTTCTAAAACCTACATTATTGTCTCTCAGCTATTCAAGTTTTTATACAATTAACATTAATCCTAAACCAGCACTCCCACATTGGTCTTACTAATACTGCCTAGACATGCAAGTTGTGTTTGGTTTTGCTCTGATACTCTCTCTGCCACCCATCCACTCCCAGCTGTCATCTTCACTAACCCAGAACAGTGGGAGAATGTATTCAGTTATTCACCAGGACAAACTAATGCTGTTTATTGTAAACTGCCTTCCAGAAAACAATCCCCCAACCTGAAATGTCACCCGTGTTCTTTTTCACTAGATGCCTGACCTTGACTTCAACAGCTTTGTTGAACAAATGAGGTCACCTTACCAAGGCGCCTGGACTGGTCTGTGTCATTAACCCGTATCCATCACAATTGACCAGCAACAAATCCTTGTTCCAGGGCATTTAATCAGCCATTTGTTTGCTCTTTCTCAAATCAGTAGTCTATTATGTAGCTTTGTATTCTGAAATATAATAATATTCTGTATATCATTTTTAGAAATACTCCAATGAGATGAAGTTTTATAAACACCTTTAGATTGTAGCAGGTAAATAAATTCTGGGTTTTGCTAATTTCTGTTTAACCATCATAAGCATTAAGTCATGTGCTTTATGGACTGCTATTACAGACATTCTCTTCACATTCATACCTCTTTCACTGAAATTTACATTCAACAAAATGTAGTTTGACAAGATTTCCTTCCCATCTCAGTGTAATTCTCTTTCTTCCTGATAGGGACAACTCATTACTTAACTGCAACAGTCTTTAATACATCTCTAGCATTTATTTTTGCAATCTAGTTTATTTTAAAGCAGAGATATTATTTCCAGTAAAATGACTGTCACAATATATCTGTACACAAGTCTCTCTGCTGGATCAAGACATCACCATGCATATTACATTAAAAACTTGACCGCATCATTAGAGATAAGCACACATCTTGAAATCTGTGAAATGCCATGGAAAAAGATGAGGCCAGGGAGAAGTTGTGGCTCTGTGGATCTTCTTCACTCCTGTGAATAGATTCAGTCCTCAAGTGACATCATTGCATGTAATTTACCAAGCTCTACTAGTATGCTTGGCTCTCCCCTTTTCTCAATTAACCTTGAAAAGCTGCGAGATGCTTCCCTGCTGGTTCCTGGATTGCCCCTTAAAACTCCTGCTCTTTGTTGACAGTTACAAAACTTGAGTTGCACTTGGAAAATTAACTCTGCTGTAGTTTCTCTCTAATCAGACATTTACAGTACACTTTTCCCAGCTACGGCTAATCCAATGTGCTCCAATTTACTTCCATTCTCTGCAGAGATTTTCTATTATATGGAATAGGGACATGTTGTTGTTATGTTAAGTGGCACTGTTAGCCCTGTTGTCGTGCATTACCCAAGTCCAAGGCTCCTTTTCACTGCTGTTCCTGTGATTCCTGGTTTATTTCAGTTGCTACTTTCCTCCTGGCCTTGCCAAGAACACGTACAAAGTTTTACAGGTTGACAGCAGCTTGTGCCTTAGCAGTTTCCCATCCTCTTGTTTCCTCATCTACTTTTTAATGCTCCTGTTTTTGGTGCTATTAGTGGTCCAAAAGATCCGTAGCAATGTGGAGGGAAAAATTAAAAGTTCAGTAATACTCAATATTTAAGTATTTCAGAGAAAAGGAAAGTATTCTGTGCAGAATTTGTAAGTAACATTATACAGAACACGATGTCTGAGGCTCCCCCTTGGCCAGCTCGTAGAAGGGGAAGATTATAACTAAGGTAATTCCGTTCTGCAGAACTGCCAGGTGTTGAAATGGTCCAAAACCGTGGCAAGGAGATGGAAGCGATTTTTTTAACACGTTTATTTTTATTATTTTCCCCTGCCATTGCCCCTCAGCCCCTCCTCGGACTGCGCAGCGGCGGCCGCGGCGGGAGGGTCGGTCTCCTCCCGACCCGGGGCACCGGGACGAGCATCGGGACAGGCACCCCGAGGAGCACCGGGACACAGGAGCATCCTGCAGCCCAGCGGGGACCGGTGGCATCCCCGCCTCCCGCGGCTCTGCGGCAGCGCTCGGCCGGGGCAGAGCGGCCGCTGTGCGCAGGGACGGTCAAGGGAACAAGGACACGCACGCGGTGCTGGCGCTGCCGCTCCCATTCCCATTCCCATCCCCATCCCCGTCCCCGTCCC
>VYZS01053488.1:0-26230 GCA_013400695.1 Neodrepanis coruscans | reverse complement strand
GCTCCGCTCCGCTCCCCTCCCCGCGCCCGGCGCGCGCTCTCCCCCCTCCCCGCGCGCGCGGCTCCCGCGCTCCCCGGGGGCGGCGCGAGGCTGCGGCTCTTCCCGCCGCTCCTGCGGGAGGGACGGGACGGGCAGGGCAGGGAGGGGAAGGGAAGCGAAGGGAAGGGAGAGCAGAGCAGAGCGAAGGAGGGGAAGGGAAGGGAAGAGAAGGGAAGGGAAGGGACGGGAAGGGAAGGGGTGTCCCTCTTCACTGAAGGAATCCGCACCGGTGCGAAGTTGTCGCCCAGGGACGGCGTGAGGCGCTCGGGCTGCTCAACCTGCTGCTGCCGCCGCCGCTGCCGCTGGTAAATGCTCTTCACTTCTTCACTCGCCGACATGCTCGGGGCTCTCGGCTCCGCGATCGCAGCAGCGCCCGGAGCCGCAGCGCTCGGGTCTGTGTCGCTCCCGATCCCGCATCCCTGCCCCGGGGTAATTGCGGTAGTGGAGTTGACAAGTTGGGATGTGTGTGTGTCACAGGCGGGCGGTGCGCGGTCCGTGCGCTTGGAGCTGGAATTCAGCACTTGGAGAGGTCATTAGTTGCATGAGTTCCAGGGAAGGAGGATTCTCTGTGCCTCCGCAATAAGTGCTGCTGCTGCTTTTCTGCCCGTTAATTCTCATCCTTCTTCGCTGGTATTTCTGATATTTTCTCGGTGTTTTAATGTTACCTTTGTTCTTTAGGCTGCTTCTTTTAATTTATTTGTTTTACTTCCCCCCCCCCTCCCTTTTCTTCCGTGATTGAAGTACAGTGTTGTTATTTATTTTTTCAGTGTTTGCCAACAGTGTGGGAAGGTATCGCTGATTCAGAAACTATTGTCCACAGTGCGTCTGGGTTAGGAACAGGCAGCAATACGGAAGGCAGGCATTTGTATTCCGAAAGGGAATTAAAAAAAACGTTGCTTTGCATCATTGCTGCAGATTTGCAGGAAGCAGTACAGGACAATAATTTTGTTGTTTGCAAAGATAATAAATGTAGAAGCGCTTCGGTGTTTCACGTTTAGCCCTGTGATTGAGCTGTTTCGGAATTGCTCTTAATAATAAATTCCTGGCTGTGGAGGCAGAGATTGCTGGCATGTATCACATCCAGGGCTGAGACAATGTACCGGCGTGTGCTGACACCGGAGCGCGTCCCGGGGACACCTTACGTGGGGTGGCAGCTTGACAAGACACTGTTTTGTCTCTTGCCTACACCCAAACTGAAATTTAAACAAGGTGCCTTAATGGATGCGAACTGAGCTCTTAACTCTCTAGATCTGAACCGCACTCCTTTTTCAACACTTCTGGGATGCATTTAAATACTTGTGTAAACATTTATTTGTAGCAATTTCAGGGGGTTTGGTGGTACTTATGTCTTAGTGTGTGCTTTTTTATGCCTTTTTTTTTTTTAAATTCCACACTTAAGTGTTCTGTCCTTTGAAAGACTCAGAATATAATGGCAAGTATTGTCTCTGTGTGTGTGTATACGTCTGTGCATAAATATTTAAATATTTGTATATAATATTTGGCTTGTACTTGTTTAAATTTACCAAACCTTGTATTATGTGGAGAAACCAGGTGTTTGAAAACAGGATTGAAATGCAGGGGCACAGAATTAAAGGAGACTCCTTATAAGATGTAGTTTTATAGTTAAAAGATTATGTAAAATCAGAGACATTCAAAATGCAAGAAGTCTGGAAGTAGTTTAAGAGCATAAAGCTTTACTGAAACAATAGAGAATGCAATATGTCAGTGAGCATGTGTAACTACCTAACATCCTCACAGAGTACTTTATGGAATGCTATTTAAAATTTGATGTATTTAAAACCACAGTCTTTTAGCACAGAGTTAATTAAAGAGCAGTATCACCTGTTAGTTTGGTTACTTTAGGTAGGGGTAATAGTTAACATTGGTGTCAAAGTTTTTCTTCATACTTCAGAGGAACTGAGAGAGAAGGTTCTTTCATCAAGACATTCGTGTTATCATTCAACACAACCACCATCTAGAATGATGGCAGTTTCTTCAAAGGGACTTTTGTAAGTCCTAGGGAAAGTCAAATTTCATAACAACCTAAAGATAAGTGACATTTTTTGCTTTGGCAAGATTTAGAATATATACAAATAGTGTATTTAGGCATCATTTTCCTGTGTATTGGCAAATCATTAACCAGGTTGATGATTAATTTGGCTTGACCCATATGTTGAGGTTTCTAGTTGCTGAGTAATAACTAAAAGCTAGTCATATATTACACTGATATAGATTGTGTGGAATTCAAAAGGCCAGCTGTGAGATCCAAGTTTTGGTTCATTTTGAGAGGAAAAGTTTTTTAGCTGTGGTTTCTTAGTGTCCTGGCAACATGTGAGATCTCAAAGAAGTAATTTTTAAGCCAATTGTCAACATGCTTATAGGATGTTAAAAAAAAAAAAAAAGTTTTGGTCTAGATAATATTTGAATTTTTATTTTGCTTTTTTTAAAAAAACATTTCCAACTAAGACAGTGCTTACAGAAAACAATTACATTTGAGTTCTGTACATGCTTATGTTTTATAGGAACAATTAAAAATAAAATAATGGTCTTTCTGTGTCATTAGATTTCAACTGCTTATGTAGCGTGGGGAAAATTAACATGTGAACTTCACTAGTTATGTTTTCCTGTAACTAAATTGAACTATATTTCCATGTTTAATATTTCATACTGAAAGTCAAAGCTGTATGAGAAAATAGTGGAGGCACTTTCTCTTGTTAGGTCACAGAGATTAGCAGTGGTTAATATTGGTTTGAGGAGGGTATAGTTACATTTCTTTGCCTTTTTAAAGAACAGTTTTATTTCTGGGGAAAACATCTACATGTGTGTGTGTGTATATGTATATATATTTACCATCTTGTCATGTGCTATGGACATGGCTTTGGCATATCCCTGTCAAATACTGACTTTTTTGTTTCTGCAGTCAAAGAAAATCTCCTGTGAACAGTTTTACTGTTAGAGTAAGTAATGGTGATATCTGTAAAAGTGATCATGTGCTTAAAATTATTCAGAACAACATAGAAAGGGGAAAATGTTCAGTTCAATCAAGGTCAATGTCTAGACTTTCTTGTCTGAGAGGTCAAACTAAACTGAAGGTCAAATTAAATGGAGACAAAGCTCAAGCCTCTATTAAACCACTCAAGTCAATATACCAATGTTTGAAAAGCTGTTTTGTGTTTGTTTGCAGTTTACTGTGAATTTAATCCCTCAATCCTTAATGTTTTTGGCAAAAGATGCATTTAGGAGCAGCACCACTGAAGTCCATGCTTAAAGATAAGACCAAAAAATTATTGGACTCATCCATCAGACAATAATAATCTTTTATATAAATGGATAGTTCTAAAAAGTTTGCCCTCTCCTGCCCTGGATCTGTAACAGGAAATACAACCTTAAAATGTAAATTAAATTCATTTATACTAAACTGATTAAGATAAGAGATGTTTTAGTCCTGACTTGCTCTTTTAGAAGGTTAATATTTAATGCAAGTGGCAAGTTTTTTTCTGGGCTTTTTTTTTTTTTTTTTGACTATACTTTCCTTTCAATTTCACAAGACCTTTATCAGGAAGAACAGTTTTCTATGATTCTTACTGTGCTACAACAAAAGAGATGGTTTTGATGATCATAAATATGTGTAGAACTGTTCCACACTTTCTGACTGGAGGTGTCCCAGCCCAGAGCCTTCATGCCAACTGATGGTGACTCATCTTTCTAATTTCTTACTGCACAAAACAGCTCCTGTACAGTGTGCTTTTAGTTATGTAAGAGGTGGGGTATGAAATGATTCTGGCTGTTCCCACCACAGGCTGGACCAACTTTGTGTCCTGGTTGTCTCTGTAGCCTCAAAGAGCCCCTACTTTGGTTCTGGCTCAGAGTCACTGAGCTGAGTGGCTGCAGCAAAGTGTAACATATTTTCTGCAATACAGTCTCCCCTAATCCACAGATGGATTTAAAAGATACTTTGGGGCATTCTCTGTTAGCTTAGTTTTGTCTCAAAATTACTGGTCTGCATTGGGATCTCATAATGCTGGTGGAGTTCAAATACATTGTTTTAAATCCACCTTGCTGACTAACTCAATATAATCAGATAGACTTTTCAGATAAGCAGGAAGCGTGCTAAGCTTAGATATTATTCCTTTTCTATTATTTTTTAAATAGATTCTTTTGGGTTGAATTGATTGACGTTCAGTGCCAAATAGTAATAAATTGTCGACTTTCATCTTCATTGCTGAACATTAATAACCTAGCAGTCATCCAAATGGGGATATAATTATAAGACTTTTAGCAACAAGCTGCACAACACTAAATTACAAACTTAGGTTTAGCTGAGCAGGTTGTGAATGGATATGTGAGGCATGTGCTGCCTTACATCAGTGGCTGTATTCAGACACATGGTGGGTAGTACTTAGGGAAACAACTGATTTTAAGTCAGGCTTTCACTCAGGGATAGATTTCAAAGAAGGTAGATTTTATTCTGCTAGGGTAGTTTAAATTTGGAGATATTTTTGGTTTGTAGGTTTTTTTGCATTAAGTTGTAATTTGTTTTTTTTTTTTAATTAACTGTAACACCAGTCAAGTAGTGTGGGGAAGTTAAGAACACAGTATCACCCTTTTTTGTTTTGGATAATAGAATCCTCATTCTAGTTTTGTTCTAGAGAAACTTCTCAGACAAAAACCTACCTGTAACCTTTCTGAACGACAAATATGTGCTGAAAGAGTATAAAATATGTAAGTATCTGCTCATGAAGGATTTTCATGGTAGCTTGGGACACACTGTAACTGCCTTTACTTCAGTAGCACCATTTAAAGCTTTCAGTCAGTCTCAGTTCTTCAGATATATCTGTTGTTTCTCAGCTCACAGGCAAGGAAAGCACCAGGGCTCATCCAGAGGGGTGTGTGAACATGTCAGAATCATTAATGAACACATCAGTGAAACACTTGAAGAGTATGGAAATAGCTGCTCCATAAAGTCAGCAGTGGAAGCCCAGAACTGAACTGTGGCTGTAGATGCAGAGTGGGCACCGTAAGCACAGCACATGGTTTGATGCTGAGCTGCTGTTTGGGGGAGTCATTTAAGTGAGAGAAACAAACCTGCCTTCTCCTGATATCCTCGTTCATGTAAGGCTTTTACACACTAATAGCAGTTAATGCACATTTTTTGAACCAGTCTGAGCCCCAGAGAAGTGTTTAGTGAGATTATGAGTCCAGGTCTGCCTAACTCCAGCATGGCACCTCAGCACTGCAGGTCTTTTTACCTCGGTGTGCAGATGTACAAGGGCAAGCAGAGCCCATCTCCATGTGAGTACTTCTGTGCTTAGCTGTGTAAGAGTCTAAATGCCTCCTGGGAGGCTTTATGTCTGTTCTCTTAACTCTGAAAGGAATGTTTAGGAAAGTCACTTTTCCTGAACAATTGAATTAGGAGTGTTGATTCTGTTGTGGTTTTGAGTGGCTCTGTACAGTGCTACATGTTGTAGCACTCTGTTACAACTCTGCTTTAGAAAAATGGAAGCTTAAGAGATGTGGATGAATGTATGTGAGTGGAAACTGTAAAAATTCTGCTATGAAGCCGTTGTTACATAGGGCTTACATGTAAAACAGTAAAACAGAGAGAGTCCTTTTAAATGTAAAAAATAGATTTTTCCAATACTTTTTGGGACTATAGTTGCCTAGTGAGTTTTCTAATCTTTCTTCTAAATAAATGAGAAATGGGTTATCATAATAGTGTGCTCCAACATTGTACCACATACTAAAACAGAGGGTAAACACCTTTTTCAGCAATAACAACAAAAGTTGCATGTATAGAGAGGCAAAATACCAGATGCTGAAATATAACAATGACATTAGAGACACGCTTTTTGATCTTGAAAATAAAGTTCACTTTACTTGCTGCACTTATCTTGCCAATGATATAGGAAATTCTGTGTTTGAATCAGATTCCAGAGGAAAAATGAGGCATTTGCTTTATATCAATTGAAATAAAGTAGCAGAAGTAAATGTTAAATGCATCATAGTATATGAAAATACATTTCCTAGGGAGGAGTGTTATGTGCTTCAAACTTGCAACATTAAAGGTGTTTTCTGAAATAAATTAAAACAAGTGATATGTGGTTCTGCTGTCACTGTGTACATACATACTTTAACCATTACTAAATAATTAGGTATCTAAAGAAAATTACATTTCTTCTTCATTTGTATTTACATATGTTCCAGGATTGGATGTGCATGTGCAGGCTCTTGGTGCATTTGGTTTTGGTTCTGTGCTGAGGGACATTCAGAAAGTTGTGGTCTGTCAAGAGTATGATCTGGCACACAGAACTTCCTCTTAAGGGATGTTTTCTTGTCTGGGCATTTCTCCTAACTTCTCTCTACATAGTTTTGACACAGAGAAAATGCTTTTACGTTATCTGTGGTTTTTGAGAGGGTGAGCCATGGCTGGTATGCCAGTTTTGCATGAGAATGTACAAATGTGAACATCCACAAAAGCATAATCCCTAAAAGGATAGGAAAATAGTTTTCTCTCCTACTTCAACATAGCTGAGTGAGCACTAAATTCAAAGGATTATTATTAAGTCTAGCAAAAAAACCCTAAAATTGTTTTGTCAGACCCCTCCCAACCAGAGTAATGTTTTAGACAAATCTTACTTTATAGAAGAATATTTGAACAAGTTGAAACTGAATCCATGTAACTACAGCTTTAAATAAACACAACAGTGACATGGAAATGGATTAGCAATTTTAGTAATTTTGTAAGTTTGATTTGTCTGTGGTGTTTCTGTTACATGTGTACAGTTACCTAGACCATGACTGAATTTGTGTGAACATATGTGTGACACACAGAGGTCTGATAGCAGTGAAGGCACAGGAAATTCCCCTGGTGAATGGCTTCCATCAGTTTTGGGAACATGCGTCCTAAATATTAGCTAGAGAACACTGGAAAACACTGGTAAGGGAATCTGAATATGCAGATTGCTATTGGAAGTGAAGCAGTAGAGAACAGGTTTTTAAGGAAAGTTGATTGTTTAGAGATAAGTGGGTGCCTATAAGTTGATCAAAACTTCCTGCTACCTGTACTCTAAGATCACTTCTTTATGTCCCTCTGGACTTTGTGTTGCATCTCTGGCTGTGGAAAATCCTTGAGAAAAACCCCTGCATCTAGGTATTTCAGTTAAGTCATGTGAAACAAATGTACATGTTTGGTGGTTGAGTCTTTTTGGGAAAGATTTCTGAGTAATAGACAGGTAGATTATTAATAATCTAAAAAGCAAGATATACTAACAAACATTTGTGTATAGCCTTGGTCACAAAACAAAATTTTTGATTTTTGCAGAGAAGTCAACTGGCTTTAGTCATCTCCCTGCATAGAGACTAACCTAGTCCTCTCTTTTTCCCTTTCTCTGCAGCTGCTTGTTGTGGGCACAGAGCAGCCTGGGGAAGAGTCTCGTAGTGCAGTGCTAAATTTGGAAGTCACAGCTTTATTAACCAGTACCGAAGTACGTGGTATTCCAGTGCAAATCTCAGCTGACACCAGTGGCCTCAGCTATGGAATAAAGAATAAGCTGTGCAGCTGTCTTTTCTTTCAGCTTTCCTACCTGCTCAGGAATGCTGACTGAAATCCAGAACATTTTCACCTTCTTTCTTCTGTGCAACCTACTTGAGATTGAGAGATGACATGAGGGTAGAGCTGCACAGAACAAATCATTTCAGAACGGTGACAGTGGTCAGGAGCAACGCTGAAGTGGCTCACTGTGCAGCAGAACTTGCTGCAGCATTTTTCTAGGTTACCAAAGTCACAATTATTTCAGTATTCCTTGTAAAGCAGACCCTCTGGAGGGGATACCTCTGGAAGGTAAAAATATCTTCATGGTACTTTGTTTCACCATTGCAGGGCAAAAGAGAGACATAGTCTTTTTGAGATTGGGATGTGGATAATCAACATGCCTTCCACTGGTAACTAATCCTACCATCACAGAGAAAAGCTGAAATAGTGAATCCTCACTGCATCACTGTCATCACTCTCTGCCTCCCGCCTCTTTTCAGATCATTCCCTAGCAAGGTGCCATCCCTTGCGTCAGGAGCATGGCTACAAACAACGGGCTCTTTCCCTCTAGAGCATGGAGAGGGGGAGCAGGAAAAAAATTCCGGGAAAAAAAGTAACCTGAATATTGCTTCACCTGCCCTGGGGTGTGTCTTTCTCTTTCAAAAGTGTGCTCCTGCCTTTGGGTCCCCCACTGCATCCCCCTGACTGGGGTGGGTGCCTGGGAGACCTCGAGCCCTGCATTCTGCCTCGGAGCACTGGAGCTGGCAGCTCCTCCTGTTATCATGTTCCTTGTTGTATTACCAGTGAGGATTATTAACTAATGAGTTGAATGAGAGAGACCTTTCCCTTTGCTTTCACGAGCAGCTGTCACTGCTGGGGAGAAGAAGTGGTGAGAGGTGAGTAGAACCTGTGGATTGCCTGTGGAGTATTTATTCTTCTATTGAAGCTCTAATTAACTAACTGCAATTCTTCTTCCATCTCTCCAGCAATCCCAGGGGCCTCCATAGGTTCCGCTAGTTCAGCTGGCACTCTGTATCAGCTACCTCCAGGCTTAAATTGCTGTTCTTTTTCCTTTAAAGGAGCAGAAATCACTTCCCCCTGTGTTTCTCAGTCCAAAATATAACTACTTAATAGATTGCTCTGTTACAAAGCAGCTTATGCATTTCCTCCATGGCTATCACTGTGCCCATAACCTTCAGTGACTGTGAATCTTGGAGTTTATACATTGTCAGTTCCATAGATCTTGAACTTGGCGTGTGTTACAAGGTTAAGATTTATAATTGTACCCCAGTTAGTTTAAGGCCAGCTTCCACATGACCTTTTCCCTTTGCATAAGGGTACAGGGATAGAGAGCTGTGTACACTGTGTACGCTTCCTGGGGAAAGTAAGAATTAGGATTCTCCCAACATCAGTGGTCATTCCCTTCTTCTCTGGTGATTCTTTGCGAAGGAGACAGCCTTTTTCATTCCTTTGCTCTTGGAGAAGAGAAACACTCTGAGGTGTGGGATTTAGATCTTTTGTAAAGAGGCTATGATTGCTGCTTTGTTCTGCTTCCATTTGCCAAAGGTTTTCCATCTAGCCCTGGATACAAAAGAGTGTCTGATTATTGAAAATTTCCTGGCCCCTGGAACAAAAAGTGTTAGAAGTCTGATGTATAGTGAGGCTGGGTTAGTCCTGCTGAGACTGTAACCTGGTGGGTATTCAGAAAATCTTTAAGCAGTTTCATGAAAACAAGTAATTAATCCCTATGAATTGTAGGAGTGTCTTTAAATTTGCAGTAAAAAAATACTTTGATATAATGACAGCTAAGGCTGAATTAGCTTTGTTTGACTACAAGGGCCTGATCCTGCAAATAGTCATTATTGTCCTGCTGTTGTTCAAATGATTGTGTGTGAGAAAGGATCACCTGCTTAAGACAACCTCTGCTAGAACATGTTTTTCCTATTGTCAACCATTTTCAGTTTAGTTTAATTGATACATTTGAAAGGACACTTAAAAGATGGTTAGATGTCACTTGAGTTCTGCTAATGAAATGCTGTTTTGTACTTACTAGGCCATAATATTGGCACAGCACAACCTATCATTTATAGCTAGCAGGTATTATTTTCAAACTAAGCAACAAGAAACATACATATGATCTTGAATTTGTGGCAGCAATTGTAATCATTTGGGATCAAACCTTGTTTATATGTACTACTGTTTTAGCTGGGTAGGGAGGTTAGCTTTTTGTTTCTAAGTGGTTTACTTTAAAGAAAAAGAAAAAATATGAGTCTTGGCACCACACATTATACAGAGAATTGCTGAGGTTAAAGAAAAAGGTACTCAATACTTGGTTTGAGACTGCTTTCCATTTAGGCAGTGCAAGCAGAGGTAAAACAGAGACTCTCCTGTGCTCAAGAGCAGCTATGTGTTACTTCCTCTGTGTCTTACCTTGTTTGCAGAAAAGGATATTGGCAGGTGTGGCAGGTGGAAGGGCTGTGGCCAGTGTGCCATTTCCTGGCTCTAGGTAGTGAGCCAGCAAAAATGTGGATTAAAAACTTTCTTGCTGTCTTCCTTTCTCATGTCACTTATCTGCTTTACACTTAGCTCTGGCACAGCTGTATTTAAAGCTCCAGGATGTAAGGTTCCATGACCAAGGGTTATTGACTTAGTTCAGTCAGTTCATGAATACTTTGGGCTGATTTATTATAAATAGGTCTGTCTGTGTCAGAAGTCATGGTATGAATATCCCTGTGTATTTTAAAATAATGCTTTCTGTATCACGTGTTTGGGTGCTGAATTTATCCCATTTATGCCATGACCATGAAAGGAATCTCTGTGGTTGGATGGTGGTACTTTTTTTCCCTTCCACCTTCCTTTTTCCCCCTTCCCTTCCCTGCTCCTTTCAGCCATGACATTGCTGGGGAAGGTTTTATGTGTATAGTTTCGAGTTTGTAGTTGACTAATTTTCTTATTGCCAGAAGTTGTTTGTATACTTGGTGCCATTTCTTCTGTTGTGTATGAAATCTTGTTTGTGTCCATTACTAGCAGATTATAGCTAAATGCTGAGTGTTATGAATTGATGTTTATTTCCACTTTGATTACTTTGGAAGTCCACAGAGCTATTTATTCATCTTCTCTACTTAGTGGTTATTCAACACATCAGTTTGCTCACATAGTAAATCTGTAATAGTTTTATATTATGGAAAACAATCCTTCCTGGAGAAGGGGAGCAGTGGTGTGGGATAAGCAAATGCACTGAAAAATAGGTTTATTCTCTACTTAGAAAAAGGGCTGTTGCAGTCCTGCAGATAAGGGCCTGGATCCCTTGCCTCTGGGTTCATCCACTCAAAGGCACTTTCCTTCCAACACTCCTGTAGTAGGTTCATTTGAGGACTGGATTTACTGCCTGAAATGTGTCAGTTTTGTGGAAAGATGTGTGTCTTTGGGTTTGCTAATTGCACACCTTTAGCCATTGTGATTTTTTTGTCTTTTTAATTGAAAATGTTTCAATTAGAAAACAAAATGTTTTGGAAGATGATAGAAGTTGGATGAGGTTCTAGTAGCGTAGGAGGGAAAGAAAAATTAATCCAATTTTTAATTTCAGATAAACAGCTTTATTATGGAGGCTATCATCTCCCTTTGTGGTTAGTCTGAACATGGACAGCAGTCTTTTGAAAAAACTAAACCAGCTGTATTATATTGGAAATTTATGGCAAGTAGACGGGCTGTTCATTGCTTTTAGCACGTTGTGGGACCATATTGTTTTTGAATTACCAACGCTCAGGTTTGGTTGAATAATGAATGCCCAGTTTAGCCCCTCTCTTTAAAATTCTACAAAGCTGAAATCCTTTGGGGAACAGAGAGAATCTCACTGCTGACCAGGACTGTGCTGTAGAGGTTGGTGCCAGAAGCATCTGTGCCTTTCCCAAATTAGAACTGGGTGGCAGTACTAAAATCCCACTGTTGTCTTGTTTCCCATTTCTTTGCCATCTCAGAAGTTCTGTGTTGACTAAAAGCTGAAATTCTGGAATGCAAGAGCTGAGCGACTTGTAACTCCTGGGACACACCTGGCAAGGACTATTTCAGTCTTCTCATATGCCTTAATCCTTTATCCCTGTGAATAATGGAATACAGTGTCTCACAGTGGAATATAGTGTCTCAATGGGAAACATTTTGGGGAAAACTGAGTAAGTTAGAGCTGCCTGCTTTTCTTAAGTGGTTTATTTATAGCTGTCCCTAAGTCTGTTGCATGTGAGTTATTCAAGACTTTGCAAGATGAATTTGCAGTTCTTTTAGACAGGAGCTTCTTTCACCATGAGATAGACTTTTTTTTTTTTTTCTCCTTCCCTTTATTGTGTCTGTGTGTTACAGTTAAAGCTCATTTTCAGGACACTGTTGTCCTCTTTTTTGAGAGCTGTGATTTATAATGCCAAAGACATTATGCCTACATAGAAATAGAGCCAGAAAAGGAACTCTTAACCTGGCTACTCAATTCCTAGCTACCATTTCAACAGCCTTTCAATTCTGTTCATCTTAGTTTTGAGGTCCACAGGACTTCTCAGACCTTCTTTCTGTTTTCCCACTTTCTGGCAGGAGTTCCAGCCCAGAAAGATTATTTGTTTTTTACTGCAGTTGGTACAGTGCTTCACTTCATCTATCCTTTGAACAACCCTGCTCTCCCTTAGGACTTCCTTAAAGCTTTCACCAAGTGAGATTGAGGTTAGAAATTAGAGAAAACAAATAAAACCAAAACCCCAAATCCCCTTTCAGTTGATAACAGTAGTAAAGCATAGTATATCTGCAGTGGCTGTGAAATCCTCATTATTACTGATATTACAGTACAGACTGGCCAGCCATCCATCTGGGATGATAGCATTATCATTGATACTGTCCTGCACTTGGGGACAGATTAGCCAACTTTGCAGTGGACATCTCTCCCAGCTGTATTTTTCTGCAATGTACTGGACTAGCACTTCATAACAGAAATAGGTGGATTTAAACAGCTGTGTACCAAATCCCCTCCAACTTTCTTCAAAGTACGTTTCGTAGAAATTGAATGTATTTCTCAAGTGACTGAACTGGAATTTTGAGATAATATGGTTGAAAACTTTCAGAAGAGTAGAAATGGATTATAGCAATTAGTGCTATTTGAGATTCAGTAGGTAGGTGTATATGTATCTGTGCATACATGTGCCTGGATACAAAAATTCTTGTGATTCCAAGGTGTGATACTGTGTTTTTTTCTATTAAACTTTTTTTTAACTTTTCAGGCTTTCTTCAGGCTTCCTGTCTAAGCAAGCCCTTAATGTATGGAAAGAGGCTAAGATCACAAGACAGCTGTTTTACTGAGCTGTTCTGTATGTGCTGCAGCATTAAATAGTTGAAATTTTGCACTAATAAGTATTTGTATGTTCCAGGCAATTCATTTGGCATCATGGATCCTAAGAACAGCATCCAAATAGCATCAAATAACATGTAAAGGAAGTGGAAGTGTCCTTATTTGATAAACGAACCTGAAATGTGAGAAATAAAGGCACAGAAAAGTAGATCATGATTTACATCGTACAGAGATACCATGAGGAGAGGATAATAGGAGCAAAGTCTTCATGGCAGTCCCTAGAACACACATGAAATAGAGTGAGATGAAAGATTTAAGCTATAATAGCTTTGTGAGGGAATGCCCTGCCTCTCTCCTTGTTTCCCTGTATTGCATCAGTACTGATCTTTTAAAATGTGGAAATAGGTGCCCTCTGTGACTACCACTGTACCAGTACTGCAGAATGGCTCCTTGAACTCTGAATTCCACTGAGGTATCCCTGGATGCCCTAGATACTATTGAGGCTTTCCCTAGAAAACAAAATGGTTCAGCAAAAATGACCAATTTTCAAGGNACTGTGTTTTTTTCTATTAAACTTTTTTTTAACTTTTCAGGCTTTCTTCAGGCTTCCTGTCTAAGCAAGCCCTTAATGTATGGAAAGAGGCTAAGATCACAAGACAGCTGTTTTACTGAGCTGTTCTGTATGTGCTGCAGCATTAACTCCATAGTTGAAATTTTGCACTAATAAGTATTTGTATGTTCCAGGCAATTCATTTGGCATCATGGATCCTAAGAACAGCATCCAAATAGCATCAAATAACATGTAAAGGAAGTGGAAGTGTCCTTATTTGATAAACGAACCTGAAATGTGAGAAATAAAGGCACAGAAAAGTAGATCATGATTTACATCGTACAGAGATACCATGAGGAGAGGATAATAGGAGCAAAGTCTTCATGGCAGTCCCTAGAACACACATGAAATAGAGTGAGATGAAAGATTTAAGCTATAATAGCTTTGTGAGGGAATGCCCTGCCTCTCTCCTTGTTTCCCTGTATTGCATCAGTACTGATCTTTTAAAATGTGGAAATAGGTGCCCTCTGTGACTACCACTGTACCAGTACTGCAGAATGGCTCCTTGAACTCTGAATTCCACTGAGGTATCCCTGGATGCCCTAGATACTATTGAGGCTTTCCCTAGAAAACAAAATGGTTCAGCAAAAATGACCAATTTTCAAGGCTGGTATAACCTTCCTGCATATTTTTCTAATATAAATTACAGTAGAATTAGCAAGTAAAATATTGAATATTGTCTCTTTTAATGCTTCCCTTTGAAATTAATGATAATGATGATTTCCCAGTTTGGGGAACATGATAGTGGCTTTCTAATGACTAATAGCTTCAGTCAGTAATGTAATAGATTTTTGCAACATGATAATGAAGAAAATTCTAATGAAGGTCACATAGCAAGGGTTACTGAATTGTTCATTCTAAAAATCTGTCAAAGTTCGCAATAATTTCCTCAAGTTTTGTTAAGCAAGCTTTTTAACCCCTGATGACAGGGCTGTGATCATTACAGATAGATATCTCAGTGATTTGTTGGGAAGAACAGACCTAGTCTATCAGGCTTCTGAAGAAGAGAATTGAGGCTGCTTAGCTTGATGCCTGATGTCAAAGTCCAGCTGGGTTGTCAGACTTGCTGGGTGAGATGGCATTGTTGAACCTGACAGTGAAAACAGGGCTGTGTGAAGACTTAGTTTGCTGTTTTACTCACTGGTTGAATAGCTATCACAGATAACCCGATGGCAAGATGCAAGTGAATGTATCACTATGGAACTGCAGAAGTTTTCCAGTAAATGTCTTCACTGTAGATGGCTAAATCAGTAACTTAGTGATGCAAGAATATCTACCTTTTAGACACAAATTTGGTTTTGTAAGTTTAGAGAGTTTTTACTTTGGAATATTCTTACCTGTTACAGCACTTCTGTTCTGCAGGGGGTAGTGGTAGTATTGTTGGTTTGGATTAATGGATGAGGCTTTTCATGTTACACATGTAGAGGACTTTTACAAGGGCATTGGAAGGAACGTGTCGTGTCTTGTAAACAATCTTATAAACGCATTTCTAAATTGTGGCTAAAATCAGATGTGTTATTGTAGAATATTTTGTCCTCATTTGCATTTGTGAATCATTCATCTGTTTATCATCAGCCAGTAATATTTCTGTAGTGAGTGAGTTTCTGTTAGCTGTCTACAAAATAATTTTTTTGTACAGCAGACTGATCCTTATTGTGGCCTGGTTGTGTTAGAATTATAGAATCATTGAGGTTAGAAAAGACTTCCTGAGTCACACTGTTAACCCAGTACCACCATGTTCACAACTAAACCATGTCCCCAGGTGCCACCTCTACACATCTTTTAAAGGCTCCCAGGGATGGTGATTCCATCTATTCCCTGGGCAGCCTGTTCCAATGTTCCTGACTATTCTTTCTGTGCAGAAATTTTTCCTCATATCCAATCCAAAACTCCCCCTGGCACAACCTGAGGTCATTTCCTCTCATCCTGGAAGAAGAGACCAGCCCTTACCTGGCTCCACCCTCCTGTCAGGGAGTTGTAGAGAAGGTCCCCCCTGAGCCTCCTTTTCTCCAGGCTGAGCCCCCCCAGTTCCCTCAGTTACTTCTCATAGGACTGACTCTCCAGATCCTTTCCCAGCTCTCTTGCCTGTCTCTGGACTCATTCCAGGCCCTCAATGTCATTTTTTTACAGTGAGGGGCCCAAAATTCAACAAGATTTGAGATTTGGCCTCACCAGTGCTGAGTACAGAGGAACAATCATTGCCCTGGTCCTCCTGTCACACTATTTCTGACACAGGCCAAGTGCCATTTGCTTTCTCGCCCATGTGGGCACACACTGGCTCATGTTCAACTTCTGTCTCCAGCACCCCCATGTCCTTTTTTCCCAGCCCCTCTGCCTCCAGCCTGTAGAGCTCCAGGGGGTTGTTGTGACCCAAACACAGGCCCCAGCACTTCACCTTATTGAACCTCACACCACTGGCCTCAGCCCATCCATCCAGCCTGTCCAGATCCCTCTGCAGACCCTTCCCACGCTCAGAAGCATTAGATGACTGTGATTATTTCTCTGAGTGTTAGAAAGTAAACACAAAATAAAAAAAATCTCAAATCTAAGGTATTGAAAGAAACATGATGAATTGCCTTTTCCTGTGAATCTGGAGTGTAAAGTGAGGGTAATACTACAAAAGTATAGTTCAAGTTAAGACTTGGCAGACAATCTTACATAAAAACCTTGCAGCTCAGAATGTGTTTTGGAAAAAGCATGACACCATATAGGCTGTTATTTTGTTCTGTATTGAGATGAATTTGTTTAACTTTTGGAAGGATATGCATGTATATGATTTCCTTCAAAAAAAGGAGTGTGGGAAGTTTTTGATTACTAGTTCAGACTTTCTCATTCATCTTCATTGAAACAAATTTGTGTGAAGAGGAGGTATTAACTATAGAATTATTATTGAATTAAATAATTTCTGTCATGTCTGTTGAGCTTTATCATACCAAAATGTTGTTTCCTAGGTTGTGATTGGTATCTGAAAACTGGAAAGGAATACAATAACTTTGTTTTTTTTCAAAAGACACTAAATCTTCATCAGATATTGAAGGGCTTCAAATGGCTGATCTGAAAAAAAAAATTATTCAATGTATTGGAGAAGGGGGTTATGCCTTATTTGCAAATGTAAAATAAAATCACAATATAGTACGAAGTATAATATAGTAGTTGATCATACTACATATTCATAATATTGTCTTAAGATTAATTTTTTTTTAAATTAAAAATAAAGCAGCTTAGAACTGCTGTGGAAAAGTATATCTGTGTACCCTATTATGTTTCATTTAACTGCTGTAGCAAAACTCAGCAAATAAATACATGCAGTCTGTAGGTCTTAAATAAATTTACTATGTCGGAGAATTAAAAAAAAAAGCAACCTTCTTAAAGCCTTATTAATTTATTTGCTTATTTTCTACAACATTTCTCTCTTTAATTTGCTTCTCTGTTACACTTCCACAATATGCATTTTTGGGGCAAAACCTATCTGAACAGATTTCTCATACATCTTCAGTGTAGCAATGATTCCTGTGCAGTGACTGTTAAATCCTTGATTATGTTGTGGGAAACATATAATGAAGTTATCTAGTACCTCGTTTGAGAAGGATTAGCTGTTGTGTTCTTAATATGTTCGGTGTGGTGCTCGTGGAGCTTTCCAAGGTAAGATGTAAAGCAGGAAATTTGTATATTGTTCAGCTGCTGGCTGAAGGCTACAAATTTGTAGCTGTTGCTTGGTGTGTTTGATTCTTGCCATGCAGAGTGACAGGAATGCAGGTTAGAGGGCACAGAGTTAATGGTCCTGCTGGCTCAGAATTGGTTATGGTCCTAATCTCTGTGATTTTTCTTGTCTGTGATGCAGAAAACTAGAGAACGTGTTTTGTCTGTTGAGCAGTTCACGCTGCTGCCTGATGACCAAGGCTTGTCAAAACCAATTGCATAACATGGTGTCATTATCTAATATTTACCTTGAGCTGATGCAGCGTGAGCCAGGCCTGGGTATTGGCAGAACTGCTTGGGTCAGTTCTGTGCAACACCAGGATTACTTCAGTTCAGTCTCTGTTGCCTTTATAGTACATGCCCTTTATAAGAGAAAAGCTGCCATGCTGAGAGTCCCAGCCTCTAATGGGTCTTTGGTCTTTGGTATGAATTACAGAATCTTTCAAGTTGGAAGAGGCCTCCAAGATCATCAGGTCCAGCCTTTAACTTATCACCACCTTGTGAACTAAACCATAGCACTGAGTCCCATGTTCAGTTGAAGAGGCCAAACCTCCAGGGATGGTCACTCCACCACTTCCCTGGGCAACCCATTACAATGCCTCAGCACCCTTTCCTTGGAGAAAGCCTTTCAGATGTCCAATATGAACCTCCTCTGGTGCACTGTGAGGCCATTTCTTCTTGTTCTGTTGGTAATTGCAACCCTGGCTAAAACCTCCTTTCAAGGAGTTGTAGAGAGTGATGAGGTTCCCCCGAGCCTCCTGAGCTCTACAACTCTGCTCCTCATATGAGTTACACTCCAAAGCAGAAGTGCTAAATGACTGAATTATTCTGATTTGGAAGGATAAGAATTCTCAGATTTGCTCTTAGAGTGAGTTCTTTTCTCCTCTAACTTTGATGCAGTGGAGCTGTCTAATGGAGCTGTCCATCAACATGGTATTGGTATGGTACCCTGTATGAGAAATTAAAAGAGTGGATGCCTAATTCCTAAGAACAGATTTTTCATGTTGTAATCTGTGACAAGTGACCAGAATGTGAGAGAAACATGATGGCCTTTGTGTCTCAGACATGTCTAGGGGAGAGTACATTGTCTATAACAGCAGCCAGTGCAGATAAAATACAAGTGATGTTAGATACACAGGGATATGGCTGTCCATCTCCAAATTAAATGTATAAAGCATTGTGGGTGAACTTCTTTAACTGAAGTGTGCAGGTCTTTCCTGCAGTTTATGAACTTTCATACTTGACATCAGTCTACTGGCACTTTTAATTCTGATCTTGTCCAAGCTGTATGGAATAGTGAAGCAAGGTTAATCCCATTATTCTCGTTGCCATATTCTCTGGGAGTTGTACTTTGATACCTTTCCAGAGCTGAAAATTCAGGCTTCCCCTTAGCCATGATTTCTCTCTCATGAAGAATGGGGTGAGTGTAGCAAATGCCATGAATGAACTTAAAAATATCATCTCACCTGCAGCCAGCTCTTGATAGATCTGAAGAAAATGAGGTATGTCTTTATTCTGGCCACTTGCAAGTATCATCTGAAATTTGCATAGTAAGCACATCATTTCAGTGGAGCTGGGTAATAAAGGTGGGTGGTTTATCACCTTGGTTAAAGGTGAGGAAGTTCAGAAACAAGAAGTTACAAGAAATATGCATTCTGTGTGTGATTCAGACTGCAAGTACTATGGATTTCTTTCATTCTTTCACAGTTCACAGAAAATATATTCTGAAAGAGAATGTATTTTATAATACTTAAAAAAAAAGAAAAAAAACCCTCTGATAGCTATATTGGATTTTTAAGTCAGATTTAATTCCTGCCCTGCTGAATAGAAATGAGAAGTCTGATGGGGAGTCCTAAGAATGCTTAGCAAGTGATGTTCAAACACCTGGTGCTACATCTAAATACATGGCAAATAGCTCTGCCTCAGAAAAATACTTGTTATTTGACCAAAGAGCCTATTTTTTGGTACAGTCTCTTATGCATCATTTTTGAGATACATGAGAAAAAGTTTCTCTTTCGTATTTCCTTCCCAGGATTTATGAGACAGATGATCAAGAAGCTAACATTTCATGGTCTTGCTGCACTTTCTGTTGTGAAAGATTTGGATGATTGCATCCCCATCTGGTCATTTGATGGGAACTTTCCGAAGCTCTAACAGTTGGTTTATATTCTGACATATCACAGCTTGGAGAGATCTTCCGCAGCATTATCGTGCTACTGATTGAGTCTGCATTTTCTAGAGATTACAGCTGTGATTATATAACCAAGAGATACAGGCAGATAAAGATGAAAATCCTTTATTACTATTTGGCTTTGATTTTGTTTTGTTGTGGGTTTTGTTTTGCTTTTCTCTCACAGATTTGAGTTGAATGGAGGAACTTGAGAGAAAGAACTAGAACACAGACTGGGGAAAAGAACTGTTTTGCAATTAGAAACCATATAAATCAGGGTTCTTAAGAAGGTGTGTTGCCTTTCCTGTATATATATGTATTTGTGTATGTGTGTATAGACATATGTAGAAAGGCGTACAAGGCAGATGCCCTTGTTATGATTGTATTTTTTTCCTACAAAATGTTGGTCCTTCTTTGTTAATTAAGTTTTATCTGACCGTTTTTTGTTTGGGGGAAGATGGTGATGCTAAGCACTTGTTTTGCAGTAGAAGAATGTAAACTTCATTAGGCAAACACAAAGCTATCTTTTTTGCCATCTTATTCTCTGTGAAAGTAGGATTTTGCACACAGCCACATTAATTACAATTAACTATAGCATTCTAATTTGTTGACTTTATTTATTCAGAACTCTATTAGTGTTAAACAATTAATGGTAAGTTGAACTTTAAAGTGGATAAGAACGTCATTCCAAGCCATAATAGCTTAGTAGATGAGCATATTGTCCTAAATTGGCTTAGCTGCATCGTTAAAGGGTAGTTGTATACAGTGTATGTAATCATATGATGGCTGAATGCTATTAAACATACCACTGTTTTAGGTACACGTCACAGTATCGTAGCAAATGTTTCTAAAAGCTCCAGTTATGAAAAATTGTTGTTGTATGCACTGTCTTTGAGTGTTCACTGGATTAAAAATAGATCAACTGGCAAAAATATGCAGGTCAGAGGATTTAACTTATTCCCTAAATCTGGTTTTGCAGGTGTGTTTACTGTTTGGCAGCATTGCTTTCCAGTTGTGCTGAGGGAAAAAAATTTTTTACCATTTGCTCAATAGCTTTATTCTTTTTCTGTACTCTTTCACTTACAGAGGATTTGCATTCGTACCACATTTTTCCGTTTAACGTGCTTTATATTATTGTAGGAAATGGAGAAGAAAAATCGCCAAGCTCTTTAAAAATTCAAATAAATACTTGTTTGTCCTGTGAGTTACATTTGGATTCATACTTTTTGTTTTTTCCAAACTGCTAAATGCAGTAAGGACACAATCCAATGATGAAGTAATCAGTTTTCTAAAATAAAAATATGCTAGCACACACAGTTTAAAATAAATGTCTGTAGGAAAGATATTTTCTCTTTACATTTGCATTAATGTGCGTGGGAAGGATATTTTCTCCTTACTCTTGCATTACAACCAGATGCACACATGCACTCAGACATAGCTATTTATCTCTCTGTATTTATAAATATAGGCAACTCCTTTCAAGCTGTAGTAAGGCAGTGTGTGTGTGTAGTGGGAGCAGTCCAAGGCAGAAATAGTGGGACTGAAAACAGCTGTTGCATCTCAGTTCCCTCACTTGCTCCCTGGAGAAATAATATGTTGCTTATCTCCAGACAGTAGTTGATTATTTTCTCCTACACATTCCTTGGCTGTTAGTGGGCTCATGGGCCAGATGAGACAGAATCACAGCACCACGTGTCTCTACTTAACTCGGAGAGAGGAAATAGTGTCCTTTGTAGTCTGTTCTTCCCTGTCAGCCAGCCAGCAGTGGCCTACACAGGAGAGTGACTAATTCATGCTCTCTGACCTTCTGCATGTAAAACAAGCAATATTATCATCCTCATTTGCACTTCTTTACTATTTGCTATAGTGATAAAATCCAAGGTTCACAGCCAGGTTTGAAGTGCTGCTGTCCTGGGTTCTACGTGTTCAGGAATACAGTGGGTACCCAGCAGCACCAGATAAACAGACTCCTGAGGGACTCTGGGGCTCAGGTGTGCTCCCTGCTGCCCTGCTCGATGCCTCCAGAGCATCCCCTGCTCTCCAGGCTGCACTGGCTCCTCCACTGTTCCCAGGGGTGCAGCACCTCCAGGCCCACAGGACTCCTGCTCAGACATGACCAGCCTCTGGTTTCATGGTCTACCTGTGGAATGTCCTGCACTAGGGCGTGCACTAGGTGTCTTACTTCCTGCCTTATTTCATAGACTGCCACAGCCTTGAGAGGAAATTATTTTGTGTTTTACCTGCTATCTTCAAATCACCCTTAGCTCAGGTCAGGCAAAGGACAAAATGTTAACTGAAAGCAATCATAGTGTCCCAACAAAACAACACAAATGCTGCCACAAAGGGTGTAAATGAGGAGAAGGATTCTTAACCACTTTATAATGAAATGAATTCTCCCTCATATTCTTGGTGTCAGCTGATCTGGAGGTTTTCCTGGTGTTCTCTCATTCTGCATCCAGTGTGTCTTACAGCACCTGTTGCAGAGAACAACTTCTTGCTGAAACGTAGCATTTGCTGCCAATTCTGTTTGTCCTTGGCCTTAAATGAGAAAACTGTGGGGTTTTTTTTCTCTCCAAAACTAGTTTATTTCTTATACCAGAAAGCAGTGCAGCGGTTCCTGTAAATTAATGGGTTTTGTCACTTTCTAGAAGCTCCCAGTTTGTTACTCATGTTGTATTTGCTGTACTTACCTGGCTGTTGATGACTCCTCCATTCCCCTTTGGGTGATTCAGTGTTTGTTTCCCAGTGTGAATTCTGTTGTTGGGGATTTTTTTTTGGTTGGATTTTTTTGGTTTGTTTTTTTTTTTTTTTTTCTGAACTTAGTGTTTGTCTGTCTGTTCATCCTTGTACAAGCATAGTTGATATAAATGTCAAAAGGACATGAGCGTAGGTGGCTCCAGATTGAGACTGAGCACCCTGGTAATCATAATTTTGAGAACACCAGGGGTTTGGAGCAATTGACCTCCATCATCAGGCTTTCAGCAGTACAGAAACACAGGGTTTCAGAGGCAAGCCAGAAACACAAACCATTGGGTCTGAATTAATTGCCATTTTAAATGATACCTTTTCAAATTTTCTTTTGGTTCTGACCGTCCCTGGCCTTTGCTGAGCAGCTCTCCAGAGTGACTAATGGTACTGAACATCATCTTGAACAGATCACCCCAACTATGAGAGCAGTTACACTTCAATTTCAGATATCAAGAACATCTTCATTAAGAAATCATTTTATGTCAAGGTTTTAGTGTGTTTTTCCGTTTACCTGTCTGTTTACAATTGGCACAAGAGCTCTGCTTTTTCCTTTGGACACATATGGTATATTATGTAAAAAGTTACTCCTGAGGCTCAAGATGGAGCTGGTTTTGCCACATAACAAGTACTTTGTGGTCCAAAGTCACTCTGTGTTGATCCATGGATGTTTTCTGAAGGCAGGCTAGATGTGGCATCATGACCCCACACTCCTTTATTGCATAAGAGGGAAAACTAAGCATGTGTGCTCGGAGGGAACAGATGTGGACAGTTAATTCTGTTGCCCTGACCAAGTGATTAAGGGAATTAAACCTGGCCCATTCCATTATACTGAGTGTCCTCACACCCACTCCTGTTTAGAAGCAAAATGCTGCTTGAAGTGAAGAGTTATTGAAAAGCAGAGCACTAAACAAACATTATCAATGACAGATGTGACATCTGACCTCTGTGCCTAAACACATGCCTTGATGAATACGAGATTCCCATGTTGTGACCAGTTGAATTAGACTATTCAAAAAAAGAATAGTGAGACGCTCTTTTGAGTTGGGAGTTGTGGTTAGATTTCATGAAAATCAGATCTGTTAAAAAGGAACAGGGAAGTAAATGCACACAGAAAAATTACAGTGTGTTTTATCTGGTTTTAAAGAATATTGCTCTACACCTTTCCATCAAGTTTNTATATTATGTAAAAAGTTACTCCTGAGGCTCAAGATGGAGCTGGTTTTGCCACATAACAAGTACTTTGTGGTCCAAAGTCACTCTGTGTTGATCCATGGATGTTTTCTGAAGGCAGGCTAGATGTGGCATCATGACCCCACACTCCTTTATTGCATAAGAGGGAAAACTAAGCATGTGTGCTCGGAGGGAACAGATGTGGACAGTTAATTCTGTTGCCCTGACCAAGTGATTAAGGGAATTAAACCTGGCCCATTCCATTATACTGAGTGTCCTCACACCCACTCCTGTTTAGAAGCAAAATGCTGCTTGAAGTGAAGAGTTATTGAAAAGCAGAGCACTAAACAAACATTATCAATGACAGATGTGACATCTGACCTCTGTGCCTAAACACATGCCTTGATGAATACGAGATTCCCATGTTGTGACCAGTTGAATTAGACTATTCAAAAAAAGAATAGTGAGACGCTCTTTTGAGTTGGGAGTTGTGGTTAGATTTCATGAAAATCAGATCTGTTAAAAAGGAACAGGGAAGTAAATGCACACAGAAAAATTACAGTGTGTTTTATCTGGTTTTAAAGAATATTGCTCTACACCTTTCCATCAAGTTTTGCCCTAGGGTGATGGTTTTGAATTTTTAATTTAACTTTGTCTGTCATGACAAATATAGAGAACCAGACAGCTGGGAAATTGTAAAAGTCAGTTTAAAAGGGAATTGCCAAGTTCGTCCACTCCAGTGGATTTAGCAAACCAAATTTTACAAGAACACGATTGATTATGCTTGCTGATGTAAAAGCAGAGTCTTATTTGTAAAATATGGCCATGCTACTAATCTCCAATTTTTCATAATTAAAGGATCATAATGTTCCAGAACTGCTCTCCTGTAATATTAATAGAAGATTAAAGGTGGGCTGCGACCTTGAACTTCAAGTTTCAGCTTCAATGTTTTGAACTTCGTATAATGTGGTAAATATAAAAGAAAAGGTTACCAAGAGCATCACTGACTTTTCAAGACCTGAAATTATATTAGTTAAACCCTGAATTCCAGTAACTGTGTAACTCATGAAATACTCTTATTTATTAGGATAGAAAATTGACATACTCAGCCAAAAATAGATGAAAGGCAGGAAAAGGGTGAAAGTGTATGGCAGGTAGGTTCAGAAGCAGTACTTTATAAAGAGTTTTACCTCTCCCTTCAGAAGAAAGAGTGCTGTGATGTTTCTGCCATACCACACCCTTGGACACCCCTTGTGCTGTATGGCCACCTCAGGCAGGTGGGTGTTCAAGAAATGTGATGGTTCAAGGAAAGCACAATGGCCTCTCCTACTTAAAATCTGTGAGGATGCAAAACTACTGTTGTGTCTTCACCTTCTCCTTTAAAGACTTCTGCCTGTAGGTGAGGGCAGCTTTAAAAGATAGATATATTTTCTCTCTTCTTCATACTCTGCTTCTCTCAAGGAAAAATTTGAGTTCAGCCCTGTGACTTTCTGAAACAGTAGCTGCAGCATAAAAAATAAATTGCAAAACCTCCCACATGTTTCTGAACAAGAGCTATGAAACTACTCTTTGCCAGTTGTTTCATTCTAATACTCATCAATATCCTGAGCTAAAGGAGACGTGCTGGAACTGCCCACAGATTGAGGAAAGGAATGTTGGAGCTGTTCACTCCCTGAACTGTTAACTAAGTGGTGTTATTGAAGCTCTGTGAATAGAAGTGTTGGTGTTTGAATTTTACAGAAGCTGATAGTTTAGACCACTGCTCACTAGGGAAGTATGTTCAAGTGTATTTTTCAAGTGTTGATACATTAGACTGCTTAATTTTATGGTCCTGTGACTGAACATAATTAATATTTTTAAATTAATTTCAGGGAACCTACTTAGCATTCTGAAATAGGAGGAATTAATGCTAGTACCTGTTCTGTTTTTCTGTGCACAGTTACTTTGCAAATATTTGCTTTTGTCACTGCTGTTTGTAAACAAAATGAAAATTTTTTATTTAAATTGAAAACAAAATGTGTCCGTTTTTCAAAACTAAAGTAAGTCTTATGAGAATTTTTGAACAGGAACTATATTTCAGCATTAAGAAACTAAAATGACTTTTTTATTTTTCCTTGCTTATAATATGCTGCAGAGTAGTTAATGTCAGATACATTATTTTCAAGACATTGAACCATGTTCGTTCTCTTTTACTGTGGCAATATTCAGTTTTGGGGTATATCTTAGACCTCTTGTTATCATCATACGTTTCAAGCTCTTGAAGTTACATTGGTATCAGATACAGTTGTCTACTAACACAGTTGTTTTCATGCTGATTTGGGGGCTCATCTGTTTTGATTCTGCCTATCCTGTATTTCTGCCAGCTTTGCAGCAGCACATAGATTCTTACATGGTCTTTCAGCCTAGTGCTTGCAGAAAACCTGGTAGAGAAAAGATTGAATTAAATAATGATGGATGAAAATGCAATGGGTTGTTCCTCTCTGTTTAGTTGAAGGGTTTGTGAGCCTGAGCCCACATTCTTCCCTCTTCTTTCTGTTGCTATATCCATGCCTGAAACAAACTAGAGAACCCCTTGAGTTTCCTCCCCTAGGCCACAGGGGATGGCCCATGACTGTCCCTGCTTTCTGATACAGAGGGGGTCTGAGAGCTCCCCTGCCCTTGCATTTGTTACCACTTCCAAGCCCTCAGTTTGCTGCAGCTGCAGATCTGTGGCTGGTGGTGATGAAGAGCCTGGGTCAGTCCACACCTTCNGACAAAATGTAAAGTTAGACGAAGGAGATGAAAGAAGAATCTTGGATCAAATGCTGCAATAGCAAGCAGCATTTTCATTTTATGTCATCCTGAGTCAAACACAAGGTAGAAATACCTGGGATACTTCTTGGCTAATAAACTAAACCTTGAAACCAGTGCAGATCTATTCATCTGCTGCAAAGAATCCTCTCT
>VYZS01053487.1:0-22143 GCA_013400695.1 Neodrepanis coruscans | reverse complement strand
ATGTTCAGGGGCAACCTCTTGTGTTGCATTTTGTGTCTGTCGACTCTGGTCCTGTCACTGAAATCAATTTGGTTTTGACTTCTTTACAAGTCTCTACATTTTATGCTTAGATAAAAAAAGAATTATGAAAGAAGTAAGATAAAAGTAGGTTTCAAAACATGGTACTCTCCTAAGCATATATGGTGAGAAAATAGAATGAGCATTCCACTATAGTGTGAGTTTTTGCAGAGTAAGAAAATATTATGAACAAATGTCTTCTTCAAAGATAACAAAAGAGTATTTACAGTACAAGAAATGTTTCTGTGCAAAGTATGGCAATTTATCTGAGTATGAACAGAAAATGATGATAGTCATTTCTTTAAGTAATCTTTCTGTGACTTTAGATTTGCCTTTATTGAATTTGTGTTTAGACACNTTCTCTAACCTCACAAGGTGAACCCCCAAAATTAAAACCAAAAAAATAGAGACATGCAAGAGCTCTTCGCCTTCTTCAATGAAGCTGGAAGTTCACTTGACACTTAAAAGTGAACTGGTAATCTCAAGAATACCCTTCTTTGCTTCTTATGATACACTGTAGTTTCACAATATCAGGTTGTGCCTAAGTGTCATGGCTGAGCTCTGTATTACTTTTCTGAGAGAAAAGTGCTTTTCAAAGCACTTGCAATTCTTTCCTGGGATTTAGCATTATCAATTTTCTATACACTTTGGGAGAGGTATAATTTCCTGTCTGAATATGCCTTGGGATTGTGTCCTAATTGAAAAACTTCCCAGATGGACAAAGCAAAAATTCACAACTTAATAATCATATGAATCTCAATGCACAGCTGTAGAGGTACTTGGGTGTTATCTATGCAGGCTTTGTCTGCATAAAATATAGATTGCTGTCAGCTACTTGGTTGTTAAGATTGTCCTTTTGTAGACTGGCCCACCATCTCTTCATTGACCTCCATAAAATTTGGGTGCTGTAGGAGTTATCCTCAATGGGACCATGCATATGCAAAGAGATTCATCAGTATATGGATTTTACAGAATCTGGCTCATATTTAATGGTTGATTTAGATTGTCCTATTTTCCACGTGATATCAGAATTTAAAAAACCAGATTTCTGTTGTTGAAACCTGAGCCAGAAATTATGACTACAGAAGCAGAAATACATAGCAGAAGTTGGCAGCTCTAATCCTTCTTATTTCTGGAATTTGGAAAGCTTGATGCTAGCATACATACTGTGATTAACTCACTTTAATGAAATGTTATTATTTATGTCTTGTGCTTAGAAAATGGCATATAGACAATGACCTTAAGAAGAATAATGTGAAAGGATGCATTAAAAAAAAAAGTAATTGGTGTAGTAATCATGTATGATATGTCTCACATATATTCTACGTTTAATTCTTCTGCTTCCCTACACTCCATCCTTGCCTTTCCAGTGCATACTGAAGAGACTGGCATGTGTTCTATACAGCAGATGGACATGCTGTGGCATACACAGATTCTCAGTGCAGTTCTGGCACACACATTTTCTGCTGAATTTACTAGCTAGTAAGAACTCCAGCAGCAGCTGTTTCACTGAAAATGTTCACTGTCACTACATTAAAAATAATTAGGCCAGGATGACTCAATGAAACTAAATAAATAAGCCAACTTTAAATCAAGCTTGATGAATATTTTTGATACATATTTTCAGATTTTTTTCCTTTAGTTTTAAGTGGAAGATATATTATTAAAAGGAAGAAATTCAGTTCTCATTCTGAATCCTCTACTAAGGCAATTATCCTACAACTTAGTCTCTTTGGCAACTGCTGTTGCAACTCTAGTAGGTTTTGCCCATTTTAAAAGGTCAGCCTCAAGCAAATTGTATCAGCAAACTCCACTGGTAGATGCAAAAAAGTTTTCTCATTGCTGCTCCATTCTAAGGAGTTTTTGGTTTCTGGTTATGATGTTGGGTTTGTTTGTTGTTTGTGTGGGTGGGGTTTTTTTGTGTGTGTGTGTGTTTTTGTTTGTTTGTTGGTTTGTTTGGTTGGGTTTTTTTTTTTTTTTGTTCTGTGTAGGCTAGCTAGTCCTAAGTGATTCAGAGTGGTAAACCTTTTATTTGTTTCTTGGACATGGTAGAACTACCAGTTTTAAATCTCAGACAATAATTTTTCTTGGCATTTTTAATACTATCAGGAAGATTACCATATACATACCTATTCAAAAATAGGTAGATACTCAGGGAGATCTTTGATTTATCTTATCATTTCTGGCTAACTAGCCAGTGTGAAAACCTTTTGTTATTCCTAATGTTATTTGAAGGGTGGAAAGAATGAAATGTGGAGAGAACAGGAAGGAATTATCACAGAATCACATAACCATTTAGGTTGGAAAAGACCACCAAAATCATTGAGTCTAACTTTTGCCTGATCACCATATTGTCAACTAGACCATAGCACTATGTGCCATTTGTTTCTAGAACACTTCCAGGGATGGTGACCTGACCACCTCCCCGGACAGTTCATTCCAAAGCTTAACAACCCTCTCTATGAAGAAATTCTTCCTGATGTCCAGCCTGAACCTCCCTTGACACAGCTTGAGACTACGTCCTCTCATTCTGTCACTGGTTGCCTGGGAGAGGAGTCCAACCCCCACTTTACTACAACTTCCTTTCAGGTAATTATAGAGAGCAACTACATGATCTCTTCCCACCATATTTTTAATCCTTGACATCTAGTTTTCTTTCAATAGATTGCAACGTTTGTTTGGTGATAGATAAAGGTGAGAGCTGATGTTAAAGTTTTATCATTAAAAGAAATATACCCTTATCTGTTTAGAATTGTTATTAATTCACATTTTATTTTTTTACTTGTGACATGTCAGGTTTTTACCCTCAGTTTGAAACTACTATATTAACAATTGTCCTGTTAATTGACAGTTGTGCATAGTCTTCCTGACAATAACTGATAATAAGAGATCATGTTCATGGCTTTGACTTTAAACTTTGACTTTTTTTTGTAATTACTTAAAAAATGTACTAAATGACATTGCTCTGGACCTTGCTGAATAATATCTCCTCATTAACTACAGTTTTAATTTCATACCAAATACCAATAGCTCAATAGCAAACAAAGAAAATGACAATGCAATTACCTTGAATTTAGGACAGAAATAAGCATTCCAGCATTTCAGCATTAAAATTATTGCTATTAGTGTCTGTCATTTCTGTAGCTGCTCAGGAGTCTTTCTTTGACTTCTCTAGTTAACACTATTAAATTTTATTACCTGAAGAACTACTTATTACCTTACAGGAGAAAGAGTATTTAGTAAATAACAACTGATATCCTCTTTTGCTTTCCTGGGACAGGATTTTTCTTGTAGTTCTTTTTGGAAATTGACCTACTGACCTCACCCTTGTTTATGCACAGCATGTGCTGTTTCCTCTGTAGAGATCTGCTAGGAAGTCTTGTTCTTTATCACATAAAATAGCAAATGTTTTTTATCACATAAAATGACAAACTGCATAAGTTTGTCTTTGTAGAGTCTATTTGTATTTTAATTCTGGACATACAGATATCTCAGGATTTGACCTGATGTTTTTTGCTATGTTGAGGACGCTTCGCTTCCATATACTTTACCCTGATGGAATATATATATTCAATTTTTTTTGTTTTGTTTTTTTTTAATAATACTTAATACTTTAATAATTCATGTAGTTGCTCTCTATAATTACCTGAAAGGAAGTTGTAGCAAAGTGGGGGTTGGACTCCTCTCCCAGGCAACCAGTGACAGAATGAGAGGACGTAGTCTCAAGCTGTGTCAAGGGAGGTTCAGGCTGGACATCAGGAAGAATTTCTTCATGGAGAGGGTTGTTAAGCTTTGGAATACTTTAATAATACTTTTTTTTTAATAGACGTAAATATCTAAAAACCAGGTTCTTGATTTACATTAGAACATTAGTTATAAAAACTATCCTATTAGCTGTGTAATGCGCCTGATGCATTTTGCTTCCTTACTTCATTTGTGAATAGAATTTTTTTCCTTTTTAGATGACTCTCCACTTAAATGATTTGGCAATATTTTGCCTTCTTCTTCACCCCTACCTTGTGTGAAATTCTAAGCTGACATTAATATTAACTATTTTTTTCTAATATTAATGTCTGTTCATTTGCCACTTGTTACTGGGCTGCCTGTATATCAAATTACATGAAAGAAATTGCATTGATTTACTCTAACAAAGTGAGTTATTTCTCACCTAAATTAACATAATTATTGAAAATGTGTTAGCACAAAGACTAAAAGGTGAAAATTGCTAGTTCAGTAGGACTTACTAAACCAATAATTTGACCTGCAAACCTAAACTTGACCTGACTGAATGGCTGTAGATTCTGAAGAGGCAAAAGGAAGACACTCCTTGCAGGCTGGGGAATGGGGGAAATAAAAACTGATTACAGCTTGAATAAATCATACTAAACTCTGTAGTCAATAGCACACCTTTTCATTATACAAATCACTTTGCTTTGTATTGTCATTACATAGCAAAGGTTCATCTTTTTTTCATTCTCCTTTTTTTTTTTTTTTTTTTTACGGAATAAAGAACAGCACCACAAATGAGGCAACTCACTCTCACTTTATCAGTTGGCTTGTAAAAAACCTTTTTACAGGTTTTGGTTGCACAGCACTATTCAAGCACTGTTGTAATGGTACTAGTAATTACAATTGCCATAGCCTATAGCATTAACTATGTTACCTGGTGTATAACTAACCTACTAATGCAATTTTCTTCCTTAAGCATGTATTCAGAGTTTAAAGAAAGCTTTGTTAAGAAGATTTATGCCTTATGACAAAGTAAACCATCTTTTTCTAGGAGTTCTGTAAGTATAACTGAGCACAGAAGCATTAAAGACAAAGAAAAATACAGCTATATGGTCCCAAATGTAATAACAGCTACATCTTTCAAGAAATAAATTACTCACATGACGTAGCAGACTATGGGAAATGAATAGGAGAAAATACATATCCGTAAATCAACAAAAGTTCAAATGGCATTATGCTGCATGTCTAGCTGAAAGGAAATTCAGAGTAGTAGCTGACACATTATCCTTTACTTGCCCTCATTTCTAGCTGGTGCCAAAGTGATCCTTAGTTGTTATGTTTTTTAACAGGAAAGCAGTTCATCTTGTGACAGGTGAATGACTTAGTAAAAAGGTAAAGAGTATTAAGAATAGGATGGTGAAGCATTTTTATTCCTACCTCTGCAAGAGACTTCCCTTGTGACCTTGGACAAATGCCTTAGCTGTTCCTTGTTACAATGTGTCCATGAAAATTCTAATCTGTGATCAATGGATGACTATGATAAATTAATAGTCAGGACTGCCAGTGTCATTCACAATTGTGTTCACTTTCAAGGAAAACATGTTTACAGCTTTTCCAAACTTTTCCTTTTTTTTTTTTTTTTTGGTGATTGTTAATTTGATAATTTCTAGTCAGAAGTTTGCAATTTGTTCATTTGTGTATAAAAAATTCTCAAAAATACATTTTGATTAACCTTGGGAATATCTATGAAAAATACAATTTTAATTTGTAAAGTTTTGGCTGTTTCATTGCTGACCTGAGCAATCATTGATTGATTAGTCTTTTGAGAAGGAATAGATACTTGTTCTGGTTTTAGACCATTTACAACTGTTTTCTTGGCTATAACTTTGAAAAGAATACCTCAGATTTTGTCTTTCTTGCTTTGGTAGAATTCTGCTTTCAAACTGATATATTTTTAAGCTAAGTAAATATTACCACCCTCTTCCATTTGAAACAAAAATGTTTGCTACAACTTCTTAACTAAAAGGACAGACAATAGGTCTATATCTGATTTTATGTAACTCAAAGTAATATAGCCGATTTTAATACAACTATAGAAATATTGAATTTCTGGAGATCAAGAAAAAAAATCCAGTGATACAATTCAAAATAACCACTCAAAATAGTCCAGAAATACAAAACATTTTTAATAGAATATAGGTTATGAATACTAGTAATCTCACACATACTGACCATTTCAGATGAAAAACAAAACAAAAAACTCGTTGCTCTCAAGAATCAGACTTTTAAGTCCTCCCTGCAAAAATGATTTTCAACTATCTGTGAATAATCTCAATAGACTACAGAAATCTTTGTTTAGCTGGCTAAGGCCTACTGCTTAATAAAGAATTTACAAGCGCTTCACTACATCTCTTGGTAGGTCTGTCACATCTGTAGAGACGTAAAAAGAGAATATAATGATAACACCTGGTCAGAAACCAGATTAAAACTACCAATGTTCTGAACTTGGACTTCTAGATTAGAATCTTATTAATTTATTCTATGATCTCTCTGAGAAGCACTGCATATACTCCAACTTTGGCAAAATGGTATCATCAGAATTTTCCTCTCATTGAGTGGCCTTGGCATGTCAGTGTATCCTGAAGGGAATACACTGACTCCCTGTCAAACATCAGATTGATTTTCAAATTGCTTTGATGGCTTGTAAGGCAGTGCATTTTGAGAAGTATGCATTTATCAGAATTGCTTTCCCTGTATGAGACCAGTCTCTCTTTGAGACTATAAAAAGCAAGCAAATTGGCAATTCTGGAATGTATAGTAGGGTAAAAACTCAGGAACAGTCATTTAGCTCTTTTACAACTCAAGTATGTACTCGATTCTCTGGTCAGGGTCTATATTGTGACTTGATCCTGTCATATTTACATTGCATTTCAGATACCTGTAAATGATGAGCAGTATTGCTTTGTGTCTACATCCATTTAATGACCTAGGTCAGGACACAGGAACTGGCCTTGCAACACACTTTTAAGGGGAGGAATGTGGTATCCCTAATTTGTCATAGCTGAAAAGGAAAAGACGGGCTGCTGTATGTGTTGAAAAGTCAGTGCTTAAAGTTGACCTATGAATGTACAGAGGACTTCATATAATGTCAGTGGGAAAGCTATAACCTGTGCATACATATATACTCAAAGCTTTGTATTTGCAGGTGATCAGAATGAAAGACAACCCTTTAATACCTTTCAATTCAAAGTCTTAATGTCAAAGTCAATAAATTTAAATCTTAAGCACATTTGAGTTAGCGGCTGAGCAAATAAAAAACCTTTCTTGCTTCAAAAAATAGTCAACAAAAGTCTCCTTTCTTATTTGATTTTAATACTGCAGTAGCAGTGGAAAACCCACATGCCTGGACTCTGTTGTGCTAGAATATGTCAGTCATGCAATAAATAATAACAGAATTTCTGAGCCTTTGAAAGAATTTCCAAAATCTAAAGGCATATTCTAAGAGTGTTCTTCCCTTTTAATGGGAAAATAGCATAAGCAGGGGATCTACCGAGCCTTCTATGTAATCATTCATTTGCTCTTGGTTTTAAATATGAGGATGACCCAACATTTTTCAAAGGTGGTAATAAAATTATGCGGCCAGTATTATCTTTCATTCATCTCTATCTAGTATTGGTCACTGATATTTAATAAATTTTTATCAACAAAATGTGTGTTTGTAAATTAAATAAGTTTAGGAAATAAAACTAATTATCCCTACTTTCCAAAAGATATATGTGAAAATAAAAATGAGCTTTGACATAAAGAGCTGATGATGCCAGTTGCCTAAAGTAGTATGTAGTGAGTTAGAGAAATGGGAAAAAGATAAAGAGAACTTATGTTTAGTTTTTCTCATTTTGGTGACTGTCTCTAATCTACTTTCTTTTGGTGTTATTCAGGTGACCCACAGAATGTACAAAATGAGGTATATATTTTTAGGTCGTTATTATTATCTGTCTTTCTGTGTATGTGTGTAATAAAATAATTTTTTTTTACAAAATTAAAGGATTTTAAAAAATGTTTATCAATAACTACAACAATGTTAAATTTAATTTTTTGAAAATAAGTCTCATCAATGCTAAACCATCAGAACAATGTTTTCTAAGGCATCTTAGAAACGTCTTTCTATAGAAAATAGGCCATCATATTTTATAACATGCAAAGACAAATTCATGAAAACAAAAAGAGTTGTCAGTAAAAATTATCTGTTTTTAGACCAATGAAAGTTAAATAGTAAGAACTATTATAGAACATAACTATTATAAAACTACAGAACTATAATAGAACTATTATAAAATAGTTTTCACATGGGGCAAAAAGCCAAGGGATTATAAAATTCAATCTAATTTACTCTGGTCTTTATGTTTCATCATGTATTCTGATTATGACTCTCCCAAGTTATGCAAAAGGTTTTGAGACATTCAATTTACCTACTGTTTCATGAAAATATATTTTAAAGTCAAATATTTTTCAACCTTTCAAAATAAAGATTTTGCTGGTAATGTAAAATTAATTTTAAATTGTACTATTTATTTTTAATAAAAAATGCAAACACTCATGCTGACATTTTCAATATGACTATCAACATCTATCAATAAAATTAGACTGTGTGCTTTCTTAACAAGCTTCTTTGAGTTAACTTAAAAAAAATATTTTTTTTTTATGTTAAAGAGCAGAAATCAATTTCAGTAGAGCATTTCAAATAAATAGACATAGAAATAGGGAGTTGTTCTGGAGTGGGGGAAATGTTTTCATTTTAAAACCTTTTTGCCTTTTCCCTTCTCTTGCTCAGGGCAGCAGGTGTGACCCCTAGTGCCCACTCGGGCTTCCCCGTGAGCCCCCTTGGGCCACCTGGTCGATGGGGAAGCAAGGGGGTGGATTGAAATTTTTTTGGTGTTTCCTGAGAGAAGAACAGATGAGCAAAGCCAGGAGGCTGGAGCAGCGCATATCCTCAGCTCTGTGGGTGGAGGAGCGGTGGTGGCAGGGCTGGCGTGGTGGGCACAGCAACTGCCCCTGACCATCGCATGCAGCCGGCACCGGGACGCAGTAGCTCCACCAGTCCCGGCGGCACAGCCCTCTCCCCCTCATTCCGGGTGCAGAGCTGCCCCCTCCCTGGGCATGGCATGGTCAGCGGAGTGGTGCAGAGCCCCCACGCAGGCACAGAGCTGCCCCCTCTCTGGACCCACAGGGCTGTGGTAGCCCCTCTTGTGGCCCCACAGGGGCAGCCCCCCAGGTGCCCCACAGTGCTGGCAGGGCAGCGGCAGTGGACCCTTCTCTCAGTGAATGCATCCTCGAGCATTTTGGTGGGAATGCCACCATGTTGCCTCATGCTGAAGTCTCGGCGTCACTGTCCAATGGAGAGGTAGTGAGCCCTAGAAGGGTGCCACAAGAAAACCAGAGAATGGGCACCCTATAAAGGCAGCATAGATGAAAGTCCTGCTGCTCTTCCGGCCCCCTTCAGCACTGGAAGAGGTATAGCTCTTTATTTTTGTTTCACTTGTAACGTGGCAGAGCACAGGCAGCAATGTGGCGTCACCAGAGCTCAGGCAGTGCCAGCAGGGAACCACTCGCAGGTGACAGGAGTCATGATATCTCTCCCCCTTGGGTCCCTTGGGGTTCCTTTTCACTGTTGTTTTTTTCCAGCAGCTCCAGAGTGGGACCAGCGCCGTCCATGGCCCAGCCTTCCTTCCTTCTGTGCCCCACAGCCCAGCAGCTGATCCAGAGCAGCNCCACGCACCTTCCAGCAGTGGTATCACTTCTCCTTGGGGTCCCCCAGGGTTTCCTCTCACTCAATTTTCCAGCAGCTCCAGTGTGGAACAGCACCATCCATGGGCCTGCCTCCCTTCCTTCCCTTGCTCCACCAGCCGAGTAGCTGGCCGGGAGGAGCATAGTTTGTTTGTTTCTTTGTGTTTTATTTTTGGGCTTACTGTTTGTCAAATAAATTCTTTTCATTGTTGTTTCTCTATTTGATCTCTCGTCATTTGATAATGCCCCCTAGAGTCCAAACCAGAACACACGGTTATTATTGTTGGATTTACTGCTTTTTTAAATAAATTCTTTTGGTCATTAGCTGCATTAGATCTCTTGTCACTTGATAATGCCACCTAGTGTTCAATCCAGGACAGTATTTCTGACACATTTCTTAAGCAAAAATATTTCAAAACTTAAAATATTTGTTTTCTTCTCTTGACTGAACTTGCTTACATGTTAAATATTTTAAAGTTATGATTCATGTTCTTTGAGTATGACAGATACTTTGCATTTGCCTTTAAAAGGACAAGGATTTGGCTTGTAGTAAGATCTTATATCTGTAGCATACTGTAAGATTTACCTAATAAATACAGAATTTCCCATTTCTGTACATGTATTGCACCCTGAATATGGCAGATATAGCCCATGCGCTTATAACCAGAACCTCTTAATTTAGTCAAGGCAATTTCATTCTGTTCCATCTGACATATATATGATGTTATCACATAAGCAGGTTAAATGTCAGTCAGACAACTTATTATGTAATGATGTGCACATTGGCTGTGTGCACGTAGGTTAAGTATATGGCAGACAATGGCTAAACATAGTTATGTCCACTTTTAGTGCTACAAAGCAATTAGTAATCATGAACAGACTGAGTCCAGTATTTCAAGTTCATTGATTTTGACAAATCTACCATCTTGGAAAGGGCTTCTGCATTATTTTAAAGAAAGGTTTCATGTTGAGTATTCATTAATTCAATTTTTGAAAATTATTATTTTTTCTTCTTTTAGAAAATATTCAATTAAATTTTCTGTTAACTAGGAACAGCAGTTGCAAAAAACCGGATCAGAATGTCTAAATACAAACATCTTTTGTAACACACTAAAAAACATCAAAATGTTCTGGAGATGTTATCCCTGTACCTATGAAATTAGTTCTAGTTAAAATAATTATGCCATAACATTTCTATTTTATAAAAGCATAAGGATCTCTCAGCTGAGATTGCTCTCTTCTTTTGATAGAGAATGTGCAAACATATAGGTGGAGGAAGTTATTCATACTCCGTGGACATGAAACCAGCCTCACAGAAAAATAAATACACAAACTAACAAAATTACTTTCCTAAATTCAGAGAAAATATGTCTTTAATTGAGACCTGTAGCAATATTCCAAACATATTTCAAGCCACACTGAGGGGGGAATTTGGGTAATAGCAAGTAATCCATCTCAGATTCTGGAGATGCCAAGAGGGACCTCTTGCCTGTTGGATGATATGATCTGGACTTTGATAAGGTTGCTAAGATATATCTTGTGTGCTAGAAAATGGTTCAGCCAGGATTATGAGCCAGATTGATAGACTTTTTTTCCTTAACTTCTAAACTCTGTGCAATCCATGCAAGAAAGTGAAAATATTTTTATTAACATAGATTATAGATGGCGGGCTCAAAAGTTCATTTCTGCAACTTACTGAGGTATCTGATGAGATTCTTTTTTCTTTTAATTAGCTCTGGTTTCTGTGAAAGTTGAAGGTGCTCAATATTTTGCAAGAGTGAAACTAGAAAGTTAAGCCTATAGGATACATGTCAGATAAACCATCCTGATTTCTATCTATCAAAATACAATCTCTCAGAAGTTCCTAACAAGTTAGGAAGTTCTTAAAATTAATGAAAACTTATCCAGTTTGAATACCTACAATTTATTCTGATTATGTAGGTTTTGGGAAAGAGAGTTTAGTATGGTCAACTAAAACATTTATTTATACCACCAAAATAAAGCTATGAAAACACCTCATGTTAATATATTAATTTATTAAAATATTTAAAATATATTATAAACTGTCATAGTAAATTGATTTAATTAAACCTAAATAAGTTAGAACAGCCTTAAAAAGACTGATTTATGAATGAGAGGAGGTATATCACTTCAACATCTATTCTCTCAATAACACTGAAGCTCATGGGGAAAAAAATTATTGAAATTTTTTTTTTCTGATTTGCTATTTGTTTTCCTTTTTTCATCTACGATAAGACCTTCAACAATAGAACTTAAAAATATCTTTTAAGATTTAATTTTCTTCATAAAATATATTTCCCAGGCTGTTGTCTCATAGATATCAAACACAGTTGAGCATCTTTAGATGAGGGACTTTTCTTCAAATGACAAACATTAATGAAGAATTAAGATATTCTATTTTATTGTATCTGATGGCACACCTGTTCTCAGTGTAGCATATACTTCTACAGACGGCCTAAAGATAACAGGTTGTAAAGACTCTGGTTTCCAATTCTAGAGATTTATATTTGCTTTTTTAGTGTTTGTATTGGATGGTTGGGTTTTTGGTTATTTTTACACAAAAATTTTCAAATCCATACCACAAAACTAGGTAATGAATGCTATGCTGTGGAAATGACACACATGAGTTCCCCATACTAGGTAACTGGCAAACATGGGAAATTAACAGCAATTAGCCTTTAGCTGAAGAGTTGCTCTTAGTGGGCAAGATTAACCCTCAGTCCCTTGGCTTGGTTTCAGAATCATAGCACGGAGGATCCACAGAGAAATGAGGATGAGACAAAGAGAGTTTTACTTTGCAAATGTCTTATCCCTAGATTATGGTGAGGAGGAAATACAACTAGTGAAATCTAGAGAGTTCTGGACGATGAGAATATTTCTGCAGCACAAAGGTGGAAGAATAGTCTGTGCCCCCATTGTATGGCATTTCCTTAGCCCTCTTGTCTATTCAACAGAGCATGCAGAGGGATAGTCCAAAACAGATGTTTTACTGAACAAGTCAATGAAAGAAGAAGAGAATGGAGGATTGAGGCTAAGTCTTGCTTTAGCTGTTCTGATTATTTCTGAGTATTAAAAGTTTAATTTTTTCTGTTTTTGACTTTAAAAAATTTTCTCAAAAACTTCCTTGCCTATCGAGTTAATTTTCTTAAGGATACAACTGAAAATGCTTTTGAGAAAAACATAAAAAGTTAAGAAATATAGATTTTTGCAATACATTTTGGTTAAAAACCCACACATTTTGCTTTATTCGTTATTTATTTTTGTATATTATTTTTGGTTTGGTTTTTTATTGTATTTTTTTCACCAGATGAATCCAGCTGTGGATAACACACAATCTCACTTCTGTTTTCTCACAGCTTTCTGACAAGTGTCAGAATGCTTCTGCCCATCATTTCTTAAGGACAAAAACCAGCACAAGTTATAGGTTTCAAGTTACAATAATAACATAAAATATACCAACATACAGATTGTCAGAAAAATATTATGCAGCTGGCACTGCAACAGCATGCAAGTTTGTTTTCATAAACAGGTTTCTCTAGCCTCAGAAAGTTAAAATACTGGCATGGATGTGTTCATAAACTAAATGTAGGATATTGTTTCCAAGGAGCTGGTAGTGAATAAAGCTTTTAGAATATCAAGGTTGTTAATAAATAATTCACATTATTATTATTATTATTATTATTATTATTATTATTATTACTCTTAGACACAATCTTTCCCAGCCTGAGAAATACAGAGTTAAAGACATAGTAAAAAAAGAATCACTGTCTTCCATTTTACATTCTGGTATTTTTTAAGGGGTTTTTATCATTGTAGAGGTGTGTTCAAAAACTCGAGAGCACACCTTATTGTGTGAGATGAGGTCTAGAAAGGGCTACAAGTAGTTAGGATGTGTCAGTCAGGAAGGCATTACAAGACACTGAAAAGATTTAATTTTACTTTACACCATGTTCCATGAAGAGTTCCAGCTTCAGAAGCAATCCAGAACAAGGGAGTGTAGAGTGTTATTTAATGCTCCAGAATCCTTCTCGCTGAACTCTTGTGCACGCTGTTCTTTTATTCTTAACTAGGGTAGACTTACTGAACAATCCCACAATCTGAAAATTAAATGTATAATTCTGAGGGCGTGTCCCCATTATAAATACAAAATCTACAGAAAAAAGACACAGGAAGAAGCAATATAATTTTAATACTCATACATAAAGCTATTTTAAATTGCAGAAAAGCACTATACTGACATTCAGAAAATGTTTCAAAAATAGTGCTATATATTTATCTTCAGAGAGATAATTATCTGTGCTTCTTTGCTGTTTTACAATGGCTGTTTCTTTAAATACTTCAATCAGTTTTAATTTTACAAAATAGAAGAAAATTATTTGCACTATAATTTAGACAAATATGTCTCTAGGCACTGTTTCTGTGGCTCTTCTCTTGAGAGAAAACTTTCAAGTCTCAAGAAAAATTAATTTTCTACAACTGCCTGTAATTAAAATATAAAAATAGCTAAAATACCCCATTACTGAAAAAATAAGGAAGAACTGAACTTCAGATGTGGAGAAACATGAACGAATACATAAAAATGTGCTGTGTTTTAAATTTACTCTCAGTAAACCAAGTGTATTTTGTAAAATTGCTAAAATAGATTAGTAATACATTAAATTATTCTTTGAAAATATTCAATAACAATTATTCAAATTCTTTCTGCACTTTTAGCAACAAACCTACAAAAACATCACATGGTGTTCCTAGTGTCAACAATTATATTAAAAACAAATCAGAAGAAAAACCCCAGAAAGATAATGTAGCTGTACTTTCTCTGTTGAAATTTTGTCCTTACATTCTTACACCCTTACACATTAGGGATGCTTTCATAAAGAAAGAACATAGGCAATTTTTGTGATAAAGGATTTATTCCTTAGAAAATACTCCATGTGTGCGTATGTGAATCATCCCTAACAATACAAGATTATTATTTTTTCCAGCCTTAGCTGGACATCATCTCCTCATTAATTCAGATTAACAAATGGGAGTTCATGGCATTATGTTTGAGGGTGACATATCTAGGACATATTTGAAAACCATAGTATTACCAACAATGTAAGCATATGTTAAGTGCTAAGAAGGTTGAACTTCCCCATTTCACGGATAGCATAGATCATAAATCTGCCCAGACAAATAATGAAAAATAAGATTTTTCTCTGGAAATGTACACTCATTTATCTTGTTTTTCTCCCTTCAAAAAATATGGAAGTATTAATGACAAAAGTCAAAGAATGCCACTCTAGTTTCATGTAATCTAGTAAAAAAACCTCCTTTTAATTTTATTATGGTTTCTTTCTGTGACAAGTTGTTATAATTTTAATTTTTTTTTAACTGATTTTTTCCCTCCCATCCCTGACCAGGGTGAATTTTGGGGCAGGTGCGGGGCGGGCATGGGACTGGGGTTGGGCCGGGCTGGGCAGGATGAGTGGGGCACAGTACCAGGATGAGCTGCTGCACTCACAGCACCACGTGGCAGCCAACGATGGTGTCAGGCAGGGAAACAGTTGCGTGTGCAGCAGTGTTGCCATGGAGACAAGGGTGCAGCCTCAGCTGGCCCTGGTTGTGTTTCCGATGCACGTGGCTGATGACATGTTTCCAGATCAGGAACCTGGGCTCTCTCTCTCAGCATCAGGACAGGAATGCAGCTTGGTGTCACTCACAATGTCTCTACAGCAGCTCTGCCCTTGCTTGCTGGAGCTCGGCTTGGAACCCCCTCGGAGGAAGACATCTCTGTCATCCACAGGGGTTTCTCTGTCTTCTTCACCTGGGAAATTGGTGAGAATGCATCTGCCCTGAGACGTTGCCAGACTAAACCCTGCCCAAGTCCTGCAGTCTGCCATTGTGCCATGACCGTGGAGCTCCCTGGAAAAAAAGTTAAAATTGACTCAAGCAGGAGAGGGTGCTTCTTGTTGTCTCACTTCAAGTTTTCAGTTGTTCTTGAGTTATTATTTTGTGTTCTGTGTTTTATCACATTTATATTTGTATATATATTTTTATATATATATATAATATCTATATATATGTATTTATATATAACATAAAAGAGCTGCTATATATATTTTTCTATATTTTGTGGTCTCTTGATTTAAATTTAAATTGTACAATTATCTTGAAACCAAGAAACAAGTATAATAGACACAATTTATTATATAATATAATTTATTACAAAGATTATACAGCAGCTGCATCAAGTACGTTAAAATGTAGCCAAAACGAATTTTGTTTTCCTGGTCTTAGTTTAGGTTTTAGATGTATTTTGAAATCTTAAGATGTAGCAGTAATTTTCCTCACCATAGCAGCAGATGTCTTTCATGTGTTTTGATGGCCTACTGCATCCATTGACCCAAGTAAACAGGCTTGGTTTCTATGCAGTTTCTGGGGACAATGAGTTGCCTTGAAACAGAAGAAATGAAGGCAGTCTCTTTGTTGAATAATCAGCTGTGAACTAATATCCGTAAACAGAGGAAAACCCTAAACACAGTTAAAAATCAGATTAGCTTAGGTTAACAGATAGATACCTAAGCAAACTTGACAACTGCAAGTCCATGGGCCAGGCAGGATGCTCCTACAAGTGCTGAGGGAGCTGACAGATGTAATTTCATGGTCACTTTCAATAAAATTTGAACGATCTTGGTGAACGGGAGAGGTTCCTAATAAATCAAGTGTTGAGGACATTATTTGAGTTTTGAGATGCCTAAAAAAGGGCTTATAAAATTGACTTATTTAGAGTGCTTAATTTATACACTTCAGTATTTATGAGATCTTGTTTTTGTTATTAGTGTTGGTGGGGATTTTTTATATAAACTTATAGTTGGGATAGGCTGGAATGATGTATCTAATTTTAACTTGTTGCTGAAGATCTCAGATCCTGAAAGTCAGTGTGGATTTCATAAAGTCATGCAAATTTATACCAACTAAGACAATAGCCCATCGGCACAAAACCCCTGCTTGCTTGTGTTTCCATATCTTGCTGAGTGAAGAAGGTTAACTTGTCATTGCCTGGATCATTAACTTTTTGGAAAGAGATTTTTCATGCATAAATTTACATGGCAAGATGAACTTCTTAAATTTCAGAATTTCCCAAGGATAGCATTTGGAAATCAGCATTTTGATTAGCAGTTTTTTTTTCAGAATGTACTTTCTAAATGGCACTGAAATACTATTACTGAGGTACACGGATGATGGATGCATGAGGTATATAGAGAAGAAAAAGTTCTCTTTCTTTTCTTCATGAAAAGGTTCACATTCCCCAAAGACAAATTTGTTTAACATATGTGGAGCGAGAATTTGATAAGATGGCTAACTGGCTACAAAGACTTGCCATTTTTTTGAAGTATTTTTTGAAAGATGTGTAATGAAGAAAAGAAAAAAGTTTTCCCATGTTTATTTTCTTTGTATTCAAATAATGTCATTGGAAATCAATGCAACTTATACTGTCACAATTTTTTACAGGTATTTGGCGTTTCACCTACTTATTCCTACTGTTATCTGTTGTCCTATAAACTGTAACAGCACTATGCATCTGCAGTTACACGCACCAGCCTTTTGACAGCAATTAAAATTGGCATGTAAAAGCATTCAGAGACGAAATCTTATAATTGACAGACTGAGACACTAGCCAAAGGGGTATTCATTTGGGCAATCCCTGGGCTGAAACACTGCTGGTCTGTCAGCCTCTGAAATTATTGGCAATCTCATGGACTGTATCTAGCAGCTGAGAGAAAGCTTTGCCAACTGGTGGCAGGCTTCAATAGGTTTAGGAAAGCCATCAGTGTAATTGTCATCTTTAACACTGAACAGTGCTTAGATGCCATTGTGATAAGTATGATAGAAACTGTGTAAATAGAAAAGAGCCAGCAGAGTCTTGGAAAAGGCATTCTGCGTTTACTATCCCCTGCTGCTTTCAACTGTCTGCAAACAAAAACTTCAATACAACAGACAAATAATGCATCCCATCAAGTACGAAGCATTATGAGAATGACCACAGTAAATTGTTCTGATTTCTTCTCTACACCACAACACAGGGAGGAGTCCAAGAGCTGGCAGTTCACTGGATAAGACAGCTGCTGGAAGGACTATCCCTGTTCCTGACACTGGGAGAGCCAGAAAGCATAAGAGGCAGATACATACTTATTGAAGTGTTTTGTGCTACTGGTAGTTTTATTTGGCAGGAGGACAAAAATCCATCGTATTCTCAAAGCTTTAGGTACTTCAATACAAAGTCCTTCAAACTAGTGCAGAAATACTAAAGGTATTTAAGTCACGCTGCATAGTGTCAAGGCTAGTAAAGTTTTTATATATGTTTGTTTAACAACAAGCAACCAATGAACCAATCAGACACCTCTGGGACTTTTTCGTTTTACCAGGAGGGTTGCATGCCAATGGATGGAAAACAATTGCTTAAACATCATCCAAAAGCCTGTAAGTGCTAAGGCACAATGTTAGAAAATGTATGGATAGTTATAAAATCATTTCTTTGCTCAATGCCTTAACAATAAATACATTAAGTGCAAGAGAGAAATAGCTGAAAGTCGTTCTATAGTAAAACATCTGGAAGAAGTTGTCTTTGTAGATTAACTATTTATTTAAAAATAGCCAAATTGGAAACAGAGGAAAGAGGATTAATTCTGAGTTGTTGACATAGTAATTGCTTTCCTGCTTTTTCTAAATGATATAACACAAGCACACACTCTTACACACACAGAGGAGCACTAGTATCTGTCAAACAGAATTATGGATAACATCAGCCACTCTTGCCCTAGTGCTTTACATGTAGAGAGAAAAACGCAGTTGGATTGCATGGGATGTCATTTTATGGAAAATATTGCTACTTCTGGTTTGGTTTATAGTGTGGAGATATTTCAGGCTAAGAGATTATAAGATTTCATTTGCTGCATATAAAATAATGGTCAGTAGAAATATGCCAAACAAATTAATTTTTTTTTTAATATGCTAAAAACAAAATTTCAGGGGAATTTTTCAAGTATCCTCCTGAGTGCACAGTTTAACCGAGGGTTATGGGCTCATGTCAGTAGAGATAATTAGGCACCTTCTATATCACTGTTGGCCTGTATGTACACAGTTCCCATTCAGGTGTTGTATGTCTGTTACAAAGCTAATTTTGAAAAGAATTTGAGTCTTTTGCATCATGTTTCTGAAGGTACCTGTGGCTCTCCATCCAGATAAGCTTGACATTTTCATCTCAGGCTGAAGAAGGGGTTTGTTCTTATAAATGGGTCTGCTCATGCCTGCTGAATCTGGCTCTATCCAAACTGCAGCAGGAGCTAATACTTTGTTTCACAGACACCTGTTCAAAGAGCCATGGATTAACAGATGAAGACAGTGTTTAAACTTTTTTCAGCCCAACTGGAGAAAGCTGTGCTGAATACTACTCTGGCACTTCAAACAGACTCTAGAAAAGTGTGATCAAGGCAAAGGGACACAACCAGGTAGAAGAAGAGTCCTCAGACCAAAATTAATTATTTCCATCGATACTGGAGCAGAATGGGAATAAGGCAAGGGTGATGTCCCCCACCTAGAAATGAGACTTCTTTGTAGCAGCTCTTTGTTTGCCCCTAAAACGGGGCTTGGAATTTTGGCAGCGAAAGGTCACAGGTTCTCTGGATCGCAGCCACTACAAGAAAGATAGTGCCCCAGAGAATCTGAAAAAGAAAGAGACTATTCAAGACTGTATAGGGGAAAAAATTTAGTTTATTGCAAATTCATCTACTTTTATACTTGTTGTGGGTTGGAAAATGAAAATCGTTTCTCCCCTCCCCCCACTCCCTGCCGGCTGGGGAGGGGGGTGTGTGTGTGTGTGTGTGTGAGTGCAGTTTGGGGTGTAGAGGCGGTTTTTGTGTCCTGCGCGCCGTGGTGGCGGGTGCCCGGGGCGGCGGGCAGGCTGCAGGCTGAGAGGCACGCTGCGGGCTGGGGACACTGGGGGCTGCGGGCGCGACTGCAGCGGCGGCTTTCGCCAGCGCGACTGCAGTGGTGGCTGCCGATGTGGCCTGGGCGCTGAGGGCGCTGCCATGGCTGGTGAGTCCCGGCACTTCTGGCATGGCCATCCTCAGAGCGGTGCCGACCACGGGGCAGCGGCGCATGCCGGCTGTGGAATGGCAGCGCCAGCGTGGCAGCCGGCCCGGCAGCGCCGGCGTGGCGGCCGCCATTACTGGATATGCACTTCCGTCCTGCGCGTCGCTTCCGGCCAGTCGCGGCGTTTCCTGTGAGCGACCGCGCACATTGGCCGTACCCAGGGCAGGGCCCGAATGCTAATCAGCCAATCGCAGAAAAGGCCGGCCCCTAGGGGCCATCTACACATGCGCAAGAAGGGCCCCCTATAAAAAGGGGAGAGCGGGCGCCATCTCTCTCTTTAGGCATGGAGCACTGTAGTGGCAGCATCATTCCCCGTCCCCTGTGCGTGGACGGGCTAGCGACACAGCAGCGACAGCATGGTGTGGTTTGTCCAAGGGGCTGAACTGCTTCTTTTTCTTTGGGATCATGTTTTCTTGTGATTATTTTCTGGGGGGTGGACTCTTTCAGGATTGCATTTTCTTGTGATTTCCTGGGGGTGGACCACTTCCTCGGGGGGGTGTTCTTTTTTCTTGTGGTATTTTTTCCCGGGTGGGTGGATTAGCGATTGTCCGCGGCCGTAGCCCGGGTTTAAAGACCACATCTTTTCCATCAGCACTGAAATCCCTTCCCAGGGTTGAAGGGAGGGGGAGGGGGGGATCGCGGTTTCTAACTGTTTGAGTGTTTTTCTTCAGAAAGCCGAGTGGAGGCTCGTGCTGCTGTAGGTCCTCAGATCGGTCGCGGGCCTCCTCTAATTATCCTGGCGTCTCTTCCGGAGCCCCAAGAGAGAGACCAGCACTATTCTAGAGCATTTCCATCCCAACACGGGCCCTGGGAAAGCTTAATTTGTCTGTTTTTTTCACTTTATTGTTGGTTTTCTGTGTGTGTGAAATAAACTGTGTTATTTGTGTGTTTTTCTTTTTGGGTGTGTGTGTGGCTTCTCTCGGACATCTCTTGTCAGAACCGCTATTTTTAGTGGTAAAACCACGACAATACTCTATTATTTGTTTTGATTTAACATAGCCAATGAATAAAAAGGAATAACGGTCACATGCCATCCAGGGGTCACTTCTACCAACGTCCTACAGCCACAGCAGAGTCAAGAGATCCTTAATATCTGATGTTTACATTCTTTGGATATTGTGTCATAGTCTAAGAAAGTTCTATTAATTATTTCACAAGGCCAGAGACTTCTTAGGAGCTACAGGGCAATGTTTGTGTGAACCCTGCTCCACCATGCCCCTGTCCCAGCACAGTTCAGTCAGTGGCACACCTTGACAACCTGGCTGGCAAGCAGGATAGGGCTCGCAAACATCATCTTTGCATGGAGCCAGGTAAGTCCAACCAGCATTTGAATCTAGAGGATGGTCCCCTAGATGTTAAACCTACACTTGGTCTTCACACATTCATGCCTTTAAGTAGCTGAATATGCTGAAATCCTCCTCAGATAAGAAGCTGGGAGTTTCTGTCCTGATGTACAAGTTAAGAAGGAAAACTGGGACAGTGTGTGTTATTATTTAAGGGGAAAAAAAACTAAACCCCCAAAAAACAAACCCAAATAAAAGCACATTTTCTTATTAATTTCCTGTAAAGGAGTATGTCTTCATCAAACTACCCAATAAATTACTTACAAATTCACATTATTTAAATAAAATACTATTTCCGGAGTATTTTCTTCTCTGCTAAGAGAAGGATGAATAATGAGCATTTAAAGCTCAGGCATGATGACTTCAGCACAGGGCATACACTGAACTGTTAATAAGATTGCAGATAGCAGCTGATTCTTTCTGGATCTGTTTGATAAGAAAAGTGAAGGTTTTCCTTTGTACACATAATGTTCCGCCATGTATTTACATGATCAGTGGAGATGAATCAACATCTTATCTCTAATGAAGATTAAAGCATCTTATTCATAAAATAACAATTCAGAAGCAACTGCTTACACATCCTTATTTAGTAAATATGATGAACACTTTGGTTGTTTATGGAAATACAGCACATGCAAATAGCATAAGTAGCATTCCCATATATCAGTGACTTACATAAAAGTATATAATGTGTTGCTGCATACCACTTTCTGAATTTCTTTAAGATTATGGTTATCTTACACTTCATGTACATAAGGCTAATGAGATTCACTAGAAAAGTAACATAATTTTCTAAATTTGAAAGTAATTGCCATCAGCCACTTAGTGTAGATTTGTTTTTTTGGTGTATATTGATGAAAATAAAATGTGAATGCTAATGAGTAGGCAAACGGTCCTTTTCATTTGTATTCACTTTTAGAAGGTAACTGTAATATTTAAGCTTCATTTGTATTGAAACAAGAAAATAGCGGGAGATTAAATTATCCACAGGAAAAGGCTTTTATATAAATAAATCCTTGTGACCATCTGTCTTTGTGTATTCTCAACAATGAAATCATAGAATCATCACAGAATG
>VYZS01053486.1:11120-22032 GCA_013400695.1 Neodrepanis coruscans | reverse complement strand
CGGTGTGAAAACTAAGGAAATCTGGCTTGATGCAGATTTTTATCTGATGCGCATGTGACTTTAGGTTTAGGGATACAGAGCTTTATACAAGTTACTTTCCTGAGTTTGACTCCTTTTTTAACGGCAGTCCTCCATGCAGATATTGCAATGGTTAATAACTACAGCTGGAGTTACTGGGCTACTCAACAGAAGACTAAGACCTTCTTACATGAAAGACAGGAACTGAGTAAGTTTGAGATAGATGGTACCTGGCCCCATCCAGTTAAATGTGGCTGAAATCAAAAAGACAGTCTGCAAAAGTTACTACGGATGGACAAAAAAACCACAGGATTTATATCAGGATTACTGGAACCTATTTCCCTAATGGAACAAATTAAACATGGCTGCATTCAATCTTAATTTTGTAACAGTGTAAATGGCCATTTTTAGTATTGTAACTGTGTGAATAGACATTTTTTCTTTAAATTATATGTAAACATTGTTTTGACTAAAACTGTGTACAGGAGCATGCATCTGTGTACATAGATATTGCAGAGATGCACACCACAGGTGAAGAACATCCTTGCACTAACAACATGCCTTACAGGATCTTTCAACCTTTGACAGGTCACAAAACCAACTCTAGAATGCTTCTATTCTAAAAGAACAACCAAGGTATGAGGCAATACACACATGAATTAATCTAGTAAGCTCCTCCCATACAGTTTGTAGAATCTTGCTGTAGGTAACAAGAGGAAACAAATGGACCAAAGCATTCACTGGCAAGAAACACAAACAGGAATGGTGCAGGAGGGAAATTTAGCAGCAAAAAGCTAAGCAGAATGGAATGCTATCTCTTGCACTTTAGTTTTTTATCTTTCCCTCCCTTGTTTTTGGTTTTATAAACATATTTTTATTATAAAAGGAGGAAAAAAAATCAAACAGAAATTATAAACAGACTTCTTGTCCATTTCCTAGTTCTTTCTTGGATAAGTACCCTTTGCTGAATTTGAACAGGAAAATGAAAGAAAAAACTTGTGAGGTTTTAATAAAAAGTCTCTGTTTTACTGAAGAATGCAAAAGGAAGATTTGAATGTGTAGTTTTAAAACCAGTTTTTCTAAATAAGGTATAGCCAAAGAGAAATAAAACAGTGTTCTAGATACTAAATGAACCTGATTCCAAAATAAAACACATTGCAAGTGGCCATGCCAAAACCTGTTTACATTTGGTCACAGCACTGCCTTTAACTCAACTAGTAAACCAGGTTAAACAAACCTACATCACATTTGACCAGTGTTTGTAAATACCTCTAACATGCACCAGTTAAAATGCATATGGTTTTAAAAAGCTCATTTCCAAACATGTCAGAAACAATTAAATATACATTTTATATTTAACATAAAATAGGATGGCAGACATAATCCAGCAGACTTTTGTATATCAGTCATTACAAGAGTATTACAAGAGCATACCATCAGTACAGACTCTTCCTTGTTCCACTGTTGAATTCCCTTCATTTTTAAAAGGACATAAACACAATTATATACTTGATACAAATTATATACTTAATAACAGATTATATTACTCTTTTACACCTCTATATGGAGACCTGCCATTGTTCAGATTCAAACACTACTTTGAATCAAGTAAAGCTGTCTTGTCTTTGCTCTGTCTTCAAAGTCACTACATTTCAGCCTATATAACACAATATGTAGACCCTTCATTTTGTGTCTGTATTAACAGTAAACCTAGTTAACCTAGTAAATTAGCTCCATGAGTTTAATGCTGCCCTCCACCTTCTAAATCAAAACATTGCACTAGTGCAGTCACATACAACAACTGAATTTTCAAAATGTAGCATGCCAGATATGTTAGTTTTCCTATCTTAAGAACATCAACATTCAGAATTTATTATTTTCAAAATGTTTCCCATTTTCTTAGTTTCTGCTTACATTCTCTTTATCAATACTAAAATTTTCAGGAAGTAAAAGGTGGGGGAGCCCACAATCCACCCTCTTCTACAGCACAAGACAGAAAATGCATAGCTTTCTCTTAAAACACTGTACAAATTAAAAATTTGACAGTGCTGATGTTCAGCAAGTGGTTTATTCCCAGACTGGTAACTGGTTGTTACCAACTGGTAAACTGGTGTAATTGGTTACCTGCCCATCCAATCCCATCCTCTGTTCTCCAAAACCAATATCTCTCTCTAGCCACGTGTACTTTGCAGACATAACCAGTTATTTCCCAGTCTACAAGAGAGTCACAATTCAGAAGTCATATGGTTCTGGCAAATCAATCATGTAGTAAAGTTTCTAACTGGGCTGTACATTTATTTTGTGCATTACTTCACCACTCCTGCCTGTCCTTCATCCACGTAGTACTTTTCTACCAATCTGATTAATGTTCACCCTCTGGATGTTTTCATTGTAAGAAGATGTTCTAACCTGAAAACCATTTACTTCTGAATATACACTGCTAAATTAACAGTGCCATCAGAAGTGCAGCTCAGCTTCTCCTCTAAACATTTCTTCAGGGTAAAACACTTCAATATAAACGCACTATAGCTCAAACATTTATTACAAGGTTTCAGAATAAAATTAAATTCCCATCATGGATATATTATATTTATTAATAACGTGTCATAAAAATATTAGTGAAAGTTAAACAGGTAACAGAAGGATACCAGGGAACATAAACACTCAAGTTCTAGTAGCAGTGTTTGCCTTGCCAGGTTACACATCCCATAAGTCTGATGGAATGCATTGCACGTTATGTATCAAACTACACAGTCAGGAAGAAAGTTAACTTCTGAGGCTCTGGTTGGGATTTTAATTTCGCATTAAGTGAAAAGTGGAAAAATGAGAATCCTGTTTGTTTGAATTTCTAGTATTTACAGAGGTTCATGAAGGCAGAGTTTTGAACAGATGGCGGGCACAAATGTCACTGAATCAATCTTTGAAATATGAAGGAAAGAGTCGGTCACAGGGAACCCAGGAATTCACCCAAGCTCCTTCTCAAAGAAGCTAAAGGGTCCTGTCTTTTCTCTGAAACATGAAGGTTGTTGTGGCATCTTTATTCTCTGCTGTCACATGGGAAAGAAGCTCCAAGTCTTCCAGATGGAAAGCAACAGAAATAGCTCCATAAGCAATTTAAATCCAGATATCTTTCTGTAGATTTCAATCTTGATTCTTTACTCGCCCTCACACCTGACATCTCTCTACATGGACCTGATTGTTTAATTTCATTATTTCCAGATTTCTCACCTTCAATTTAGCTGCCATTATTTCCTTAGCTCTCTTTTTTTTTTTGTCCCATTCATCAGCAGGAACTGTCTGCTTTTTTAACAAACCAAAAATCCACAAACAAGCAAAAAACCCCAAACAAAAACAAGAAAAAACCCCCTACAAACAACCAAACAAATTCCAAAACAACTCCAAAAAGCACTGGTGTTACTGAATCTTAAACAAAATCTCCCCTCTGGGCAGAAAACACAAACTTAAGATTTTTTTTCTATAATGGAAAAACCTCTTAAGATTGAAAAAGGCCTTGAACACATTCAGATTTTAGACAAACATGTCTCCCATTATAAGAGCTTTTGTATCACAACCTAGGCCAGACTTGATAAGACCAGACTTCTCACTGTTAGTAGCTGTGGAGCAATAACCCATACTACTCTGTTATTTTTCTCTTTTCAAGAAATCTCAATCCTTCCAGAACTCATTTAACTTATACTTTTTAAATCCCTGGTTTGTAAAAGGAATATAAAATAAACTACAGTATTGCTTGTGAACTGTTTCTCTACTGAAACACTTTATCATCACATAGATAAAACACCTACATTCTTACTTCATCCCATTCTTGGATTTTTTTCCTGCCATTCTAGCAGAGATTTTTTCCACATTAACCTTCCTGTTAAGGAAGAAGTATGGCAGTGAGCGCTGCACCATACCTACTAAGATTGCTCAATGCCAAGACAGAGGACAAACGCATATGTTGCAGAGACACAGGAATTGTTCTGTCTTGTGAACAGAAAAAACTAAGGAATGATCTAATTACAGACTGCAACACTTTGAAAGCGAGTTAACACAAAGTCTTCTCAGTAACGGCAGATGGTGTAAGAAAAGAAAACAGCCACAAACTATGCCTCGAGAGTTTCAGGTTAGTTATCAGGCAGAATTCTATCCGCTAGAAGTCTGTGCAGCACTGAAACAAGCTGCCTTGAGGTTCCCTAGACTCTTCCTAGACCTATTGACCAGATAGAACCCTTGCAATAGTCCTACACTGAGCAGGAGACTGGATGGAGTAAATGGTCTCCTGGCAACTCTTCTACACATCATTTTAATATTTCTTTGACAATCTGCATCTCTGGAATGGACACACTTCAGTACCAAATTTTAATAAAGATTTCAAGTGAAAAGCAGATTCTGATTTATGCCATTCTGCAGCCTGATTCAAAACCAACACTATAACCCTCTCATATCAGCCATAACTTTGGGGTGAATTAACCTGAAACAAGTTAATTCACTACAATGTTTTTTGTCGCTAACAAGGAAGTCTCAACAGGCACTAATTAAAGGATTAATGGTCAAAACCTACCTATAACATTCCAAGATAAACAATTCTTATAGGATACTAATTCCTACCTTTTTCTAGCTTCTCTATTCAGAAAGCACAATGTATAAATGTTGACATCCAATTTAGAAACTAAGTTTCAGTTACTGTAACAGAAACTCTTCTGTAGATTTAAAAGATTCACTTTGGGGTTAGGTTTTTATTTTGTTTAAGAACAAGAACATAGAGTGATTCCAATTTTTTCCCTGGAGTCTAACTAAAATCAATTGTCAGGCTCTTGAGGAAGGATGGTGTTGACTGCCCCTACTTGTCTAATGCAACAACGCACAAACCACATCGCAGCACAGCACTCATCCATACTTACTCGTGCTAACAGACAACTAGCAATCAGTCTGCATGTCTTAATTACCCTTCGGGGCCTCTGAAAATCCAACAGCTGGAAATACAGTTCTAGCCTGAGAGACATCGAGGAATAGGAAAAACTAATCCACAGATGCAAACGCCAAATGTCACCGAGTAAAACTCTAAGATTTCATCACCATATTATGCATAAGATAGTATCTACACAGAGTGCAGAGAGCCCTTAACCCCAGCATATCCTTCACAGAGCTCAACCACTGATTAAAAGCAGACCACGAGCACGAAACACGCGTTTCACCATGTTCAAACCAAGGACATCAAGCACCGAAATACTGGAGCTGGATGGCGTACCCTCCGGGGCACCCACACCAGCTACCCAGAAGGTCGCGGCAAGCCTTATCCATGCGGGATCCGGGAGGTGCGGGACACGAGCCGCGCCCCGCGCTCCCGGGGGCAGCGCCGCAGGAACAGCGCCACCTGCCGAGCCGGGAGCGCCGCTCCCGGCGCCGGGACGGGCGGCAGGAGCCGGGACGGGAGCCGGGCTCGCTGAGCTCTCGCCGCCCCTCCGCTGGTGCACACCAACACTACCCCTGACAAACATTCGGGCCGCGGCAGCAGCGCGAAGCGTTTATCCGAAACACTGTCCCAGCTCGCCACCAAGCTTATCACCCTCTCGCAAGGCAGCCCGTGGCCCCCCGGCAAGGGATGGCATCCAGCAGGATTCCCGGACAGGATGTGAGGGAATCAGCGAGAGGAGTCGTGCCCCCAGGACACTGCTCCTCCAACACAGCTCCAGGGCTGTCCCGGCCGCTCCGCCCCGACGGGCGCCCGCACCCTCCGTGTAATTCCACAGCGGCCCTTCGGCCCCGGTCCGGAGCAGGGAAGAAGAAGAAAGGAGAAGGGAAGGCGCTGTTCCTGCGGCCCGGGACCCGTGCGCCTCCTGACACCGGCCGCCCGCTGCTTCCCCCAGCTCCTGCTGCTCCTCGCGTTTCCGAAAGGCCGAGGAAGGCTTGGAAATCACTCCGGAGAAGTTGAAGCGTGCGAAATTAGGAAATTAATTAACACAGTCCTCAGCTGTTTTCACAAACAGCTCAGAGACTGTGGGAGGGAGCAAATCAAGCAACATGTGTGCCTTGTCCCTTAAAACATCTCGCACTTTCAGCGCAAGAGTCAGCAAAAGTCATCAGTGCACTTAAGCCTGCTTTCCAAAACCTTTTAAAATCACAATTTTATATCGTAGAAAATACTCTTCTACTCGGACAATGATTTCACACGCAATATTCTCAGACATCTATGAGGAAAAAAAAAAAAAGAAAAATACATCTAGAATAAATTACCTACCTAAACTATTTAGGATATAAATACAGCCCACAACCACAGCAAAGCTATCAGAAGAAAGCATTTACAGGCCTTTTTTAATGGAGACTAGTTACTTGTCTTATGGACTTGATGTTATAAAAACAGTCCTAAAATTGACTGTAGTATGCCCCTGTGATAAATAATGTTGTATTTCATGACAGTTATTGCATTTACTTTGTTCTGTTCTGGTTTATGCAAATAAATTCAGCACAAAAGAATAAAATTACAAAGTAAATGTTTCCTTACAAAGAGAAAAATACTTCATGACGATGAGGCCATTTGAGAGAACTTCTCACAAATGGCCTGCATTTATGCTGACAGAAATAAAATTCTGCCCATGAGGAGAATGATGTAGTTTCTAAGATTTGAAAGCTAAAAAGAAAAATTGGAAGCTAAAGTATCCACACTTCCAACTTTAAATAAGATCTTTATTTAACCAGTGGAATAGAAGCCAAAACTTGTTCTCTCTCTCTTTTTTTTTTTTTAATTTGAAACCACAGAAAACTGATATCCAACCTTCAGCAAGTCTATTACCGATAAATAAAAGGACTGATGAAGCTAATAAAATATGGAGAGGCTGTTTGTATTTTTTATTATAATATGATATAAGGACATTGCCCTTATTGTACTCTTTTTCTGTTGTTCCAATTATTCTGTAATAGAAATCTCATAATTGGAAGTAATAGTATCAAGTGGGGAAAAAGGCCTCCCTCTCTTAAAAATCATCCCTGAATAGAAACTAGCATACTTTTTACTTTAGATCAAGTTAAAAGCAGTTTTAAAAATGTATCAAAGCACAGTACTGTTATGATCACATTGAATTTTTCAAATAAATGAAATAAAGGCGACAAATATCAAAAGACCACATTTTAAGAATATCACAGTGCTTCACATTTTAAAATACATTTCTTTCTGGTAACAATTCCTAACAACACTAGACATACATAAAATTCTAAAGTAATATGCATATTTTTTTTTTCCATAACAGTTCCTTCATTTCTTTAGTCAACTCCACTGAAGTTTTTTTTTATTTAAAATTTATTTTTAAATGCATGCTTAATGCAAGTAGCAGAAGACAGTACACAGTTGAAACAAGTCAAAGCCAGATAAGTACATCAAAAGTACTCTCCACCTTTGACTACTCGTGCAGTGCTTCTGAAGACATCAGTGAAACTTCCGTGTATTCACAAAGCAGTATTAAACAGTGCTGTCATCAGTATAACACTATTCATAGAATTAACATTCACCTGGCATATCTCATAGCTTTACATTGCTACAATTAATGCCTATAAGAAAGGGAAGGAGAAAAGTACAGCACAAATAATTTTCTTTGTATTTTTTTTCAGATTTTGTATAAAAGCAACACCCACAGACTGCAGAAACCACCACTGCATTCTGATTCCACCCTCTGAGTGTGAATGAAGAGATCTTAGTTCAAAAAATTAGGCAGAATTTTAAATGTTTCTCTCCAAAGCAACATCATTTACTTCACAATAATACACTTAAATAGTTTTATTCTAGTAGGAAGAAAAAAAATGTCTAAAAAAGAGAAATAGCACATACTTGATGACAGAAAACTGAAGGTGAAGGAAAAAAACTTATGAAAGTTGTCGTAAATGTGCTCTTATTTTTTAACATCATCTTTTAATATTCTGAAAAAAGGTGAATAAAGTGAAACAAATATACTATCAATGCACCTCAAAAGCACATACTGTAGTAAAAAAAAAAAAAAGAGCATATTAACACAAAAATGTACTCTCAATCAACCACTCACTATAAGACAAAACAAAGTCTATGATTCACAAAACCAGAATCCCAAGTGGTTTGCCTGACTTTCAATCATTAAAATAGTCTGCTTGCATTTCAGACCTGATACACAAGTTGTGAAAGGCAGGGTGACAGTAGGAAATATATGAAGTTGTAAGGAGACCAGAGCTCAGGCAAAACATAGATAAATCTTGGTTTTAACAGAACACATTGTTTTAAGAAGTACTAAGGAAATTCCACTGCTAATGAATAGGAAAAAGAAAGTGCATAAAGCATAATGTGCTTGTTTTCATTTTTAAAACAAGGGCTTAATTTTTTTATTTTACAAAGATATCTTTTAGTTTAAGTCTGTGGTCTCATACCAATCATTTGATATAATTTGCTTTACTTTGAAACTCATTTTCACAACCACCCAGTGATTTCAGTAACACTGTCCATTTTTAATACAATACTACTTAGAAGCTGTCAAGTTTGGTGTCAGACAAAAAAATGAATACAGACTAAGATGTCAATCAGTATCAAAAGAAAACTAAAATTAGGTGTTTAATAAAGTTTTGTATTTGTTGGCCAGTTTCAAGGCTTTTTGAAAGCTCAGTGGTCCCAAGATTCTGCAGTGGTGTGAAAACATGAGACACGTGCAGGGAAGAGGAACTGTGTGTGCCCAGCTGAGGGGAAGACTGACACGTGACACTAGGAAACTCACTGGCATTAAGGACCTACTGGAAAAAATAAAACTTCCATCACAGGATGCAATTAACAGCAAGACACAGAGCTGCAGGAAAACAAACCTCATTGCTTCCACTGCTTATGGAAATACTTACTGATCTTCAAACATCTTCTATATAAATAGAGAAACCTTCCATTCACAGTGGCCTGAGTAACTGATGTTGCCATTTGAGTAAAACTTAATCAGAGCCAGAATATAACTCCGCACAAGTTTTCCGTCTACCTTCATCTAGACACAAGGGATATCCAAATGCTTGTTTAAGTGAGACTCTTCTGTAGTCACTGCATCCATGATACCCCACAAAAATGAATGCCCAAAAGTTTTTACAGTGCCACACATTCGCCAGCTTTTGAAAGCAGAACAAATGAAGCCAAGGAGTCTGTCAGTATCCTGGTTAGGCAGTAATACAGTCTAATGTGACAAACTACTTTCAGGCTTTTGAAATATAAGAAAGGAGGCATTTTCCTCACTTTCACTTAGATTTTTTGATTCTAACCCAATTCTGGTTGATGGAAAAACTCTCATTAATCTTAGTCATGCAGGCTCTCGCCTTCCTAGCACAACACAAACCATTACAGAAGCAGGGACTGTTATCCTTCTCTCCTCTAATACTTATGAATCAGTTTCCATTACCAAAATGATCAGCTTGCTTTGTTCAAGTGACCACTATGAAAAACCAAAGATAATCACACCAGATTCCAAAGTACTTCAGTGTACAGTCAGCAGCTCAAGTACATGCTCAAAAGTTTAAGGTACTGAGTATGGCCAGCTCTCAAAGAAATCTGCTGTTTCTGAAGAAACTTAGGGATCTAAGAAACTGTTGAGATCAAAGACAGTGTATTTTATTTCCCAGTCTTTTAAATTTTGCCTACAATTTACTAAATTTGGTCATGTACAAAACATTTTGTGGTTGGGTATTTTTTGTTAGGGGTGGTTTTATTTTGGTTTACTTTTTTGATTTGTTTGGTTCCTTTTTTAAAAATTATCTGTTACATGACAGGAAAAAAATGCCATACCATTGTCTTCTCTAGCTGCAAGCAAAACGAGATAAGCAAGGTTTTTCTTTTACTTTTCTGCTGACTACATAAAGAAAAAAAAAGTGCCCAAAAATTCCAAGCCCATAAATTTGACTAATAAACATGTAAAGTTCGAGACACAAGTCCAGTGACTAAAGAACAATGGACTGCGATTATGTCACAAATGTATTTATTTTTTCAAACTTACCAAAGAACACTAAGCAAGAGTCAGATACATCTATCCTACTAAAAAATGATGCTGAAACCAATACAACTCCTTGCATGAATATGCAGAGAAGGATTTAGACTGTACTCTTTTTGCTCTGTATGAATTATCCATTACATTTCTATTGTATATTATTATCCTTTATCCTCCCAACCCCCACATCTGTGCTGCTGTAATTTATGTGAATTACGGTTAATGATCATTTGTGTTATGCTCAATCAGCATATCAATAATATACTCTGTACAGACTAAGTAGCTCTTCTTTCTTTCCCCTTTAATGAAACCTATAGAAATGGAACTGGTATTTGACTAATTGGCATTACAAAAAGGTTGCCTAGGCAGGTGCTGGAGATAGTAGTACAGGACAGAGGCCTTGTGGCTGCTGCCAATCATGCTCAAACATCAACAAAATCCACTATTATATTTTTTAATTCTGTTGCCTTGCTATCTAGAGGGGCGGATGCTTTGTACTTAAGGGGTTTTAATGAGCTTGACCAGATCAGTATTACTGACGCCAAGATTATGTCTGTGTGGGATGGTTCAAGAAGAGATCACATTCTTACAGGGTGATATTACTAACCATAGTCTAAAATACTGCCATGCAGTGTTGTTATGTGGGACACAGAAACCTTTGAATACAAATGAGCTATAAATCTTAACATGAATATTCAGGAATTTTTGGAAAGCTATTATTATATATGCCCAAGTTGAGGCCGACTTAAAAGAATAAGGAAAAATCCACGAATGCTCAAAATGACAACCAATGAATTAATAGCATGTATTGATAGGATAAAATTATTAACCTAGTAAGAGGTTTATTAAACACTTCAGCTAAGTTATTTTTTTTTAATTCTGTCAGTCACCAGCCTTGATATACAGACATTTATGAGAATACTGCTGCA
>VYZS01053483.1:3392-59701 GCA_013400695.1 Neodrepanis coruscans | reverse complement strand
TTGGCCGCCCCGGGCAAGGAGCCGGCACCGCTGCTGCCGCGGCTGTCGCCACGCCACTGCTTCCCCTGCCGCCGGGGGAAAAACCGGCCCCTGCCACAGGGCTGCCTCTGCCATGGCCACGCCGCACCAAGCCGTGCTTGTGCCGCTGCGGTGCCGCCGCCGGGCTCTGAGCACGCCCTCGCTCGGGGCCCAGGGCTTCCCCCAGCCACCCGTCGCTGCACCCGAGAGGAAAGACGTGGCTCGGGCCGCCCTGGGTCGAGGCCCATGCCCTCTCTCCCCCGGACCCCCCACGGTCCAGTGAGAGCTCATCGGACGCCGCCCGCCGGAGCGCACCCGCCAGGCTGCACTGGGGGCAGGCCCCGCTCCAACCCGCAGGGCTCCAAACGGGATCGAGCCGGGAAGGGGAGAAACTATTTCCATTCTCCGACCCACGACAGTGGGTAACCACTTATTTTCAACAAAAACATGGAAAACCAGTGTCATTAGTGAGTTGGTGGCTCCGGGGCTGGGGTGTAATAATACTACAGTTATTAGAACAGCAGTTTCAAGTAAGACAAAATGACCTTGATGAGTTAAATACATTTTATCTCATCTACCTACTACACAGGAAAGCAAAGTTCATTAATGTAATGCATTCACTTCAAAACAAGCAAGCACACACGTATTTGCCACAGTGACAGAATTGCTCTACTTTGACTAAAATAAGGAAACACAATGGCTAGTTACTAAGTACTCAGTAGTAACTCAACAAAATTACTACCACAGTAAAAATTACTGAACGTCAGAAAAAGATCGAGTGATAAAGCCATGAGCATACCCAGAGCTCTGAAAAGAACAGGAAATAGTACTCAAAAAAACCTGGAAAAAAATTATAAAGCACTTGTAATACAAGCCATTAAAAAAGCCATTTATATTAGCAGGAACTATAAGACCGTAAGTTTCTAAAGGAGATTTTTAATGATTTTCGAGTCACAGGCAAACAACATCCTGAAGAAAAGCAATTGTTTTGTGCACAAAGTGGAAAACAATTATCAGTGGTGCCTTGGCCCTGCAGCTGTAGGATGTGCTACACTCTTGTTCCTAGCCTTAGATTCAGCTACTCAAAGGATTAAGACAAAACTGCAGTACCAGGCAGACATCTCTGACTCAGTAAATTAAGCAATTTGTTCTATGATCACAACGGCAGCCAGCATCTGCAGAAACTCAGTTTCAGACTGGAAGAGTAGCTGGCCTTTCATTTGCAAATCAAGCAGTATTGTGCTGCCACATCTAAAAGACATTAAGTAGTGCCAAATCTCATTTGAGATGGATTATCTTTTGCCTTTATCCATGGAAATGCTATTACATTTAAGACACATCCCTGTGTTTCAAGAACACTGCTGGGTGTGCATATAACCAGCTCCATTCACCTAGCACAGCCAACAAAACAGGAGTTCCAGAGCCACTAGCAGAGACTGCCCTGTTGCTCTGCCTCCCATATCCATTACTATCAGCAGTTCCTCCAAGCAGCCCTGAGCTCCCTCCAACATGAATCTCCCATCCTAAAAACAAAACAGAAATTAAAAAGCCAACCACAGGACCACCCTTCCCCCACAAGCTGTTCAAGCACCTTTGCAGGTTCTTTTGTTCTCCAGAAAGTCTTTTCAACAGAAAAAAATACCAGAACCATGTATCAATTCACATTAATCCCACTGGCTTTAAGTTAGAGTATTTAAAACATAAAACTAAGCATGAACATGGCAACTGATCGGTGTCTTTCCAAATTCAAGCCTGTTCTTTTCATCCCCAGAAAATTAAATCCTTTGGGATGGAAAGGTTTCTCCACACTAGAGCACCTCATGCTTGGCCTATGCTTCCACAAGATGAATCTTCATGAGCTTTTACTGACTTCTTAAAAATCTCTTGAAGAGGGTACTAGAAGTTTCTAGTTTTCTCAGGTTGCATTATATGATTAGCTGCTCACCAAAATGCAAATTGAAGTATAAGAGAAGGAAGTTTCATGCTGTGCTCCAGAGGTATGCAGTGACTGTAGTTTTTGATCAACTTGAGCCAACAAGAAGTTTCCTGGATCACAATGTCTCCCTCTCCCATTCCCATACCTCCTCCTACACTTAAATAGAACAGATGCTCCTATGAATCCCACAAGAAGTTGGTTACATGCAGTTAATTACTTGCAACATCTGGTAACACAAATGCATTTGAAGTCAGCAGCTGCTGGCAGAGGTCAAATGGCAAAGCCATTGGCCTCTGCACCACTTCAGCTGCTTCTGCCCTGTTTCTTCAGTAGGTAGAATGAGTCCTGCCTATGCTCAAGCAACAGTCTTGCTCTGATGGTGTCTAGAGAAACAGGAATTCACTTAAAACTCTGCCATCATTTTACCAATAGTATTTTTTTCTGTTCTTTTTTGATTTTCTTTTCTGGTTTGAAAATGAGGGGGATCAGGGAAAAAAAATTTGTCCAAAAGCAGCATACGTGCTTTTGCTTTCACTGAGGAAGAGAGCAAGGACTAAGCCAGCAGTAATTCAGCCAAACCACTGCTTTGCAGCCAACCAGAGGGACAGTTACAGCAAAAAGCCAGAGAGGCATTGACCCAGAGCCAAGGGATGTAGATTATCATGCTAAAGGACAGGATCAGAAGAAAGATAAACATCTCAAGATTACATATGCAGCCTGTAAATGTCAGCATATTCAGATCAAAGAACTGCAGCATGCCTGGGTTCACAATGGGTTCCACCCACCTTACAACCATCTCCTCCTGTCGGTGTCAAGCTTCCCAACACATCCCCAGGAGCAGTAACCTCCTTCCTCTATTTTTAATACATCTCTATTTCTCTGTCTGATAATTTTTCCACTCACAGCCTAATATCCACTCACTGACTGACTCCCCCACAAGCTTCCATTTATACAGTACTGGTGTTTGGAAACAGGCACCTACTCACTTCCTTTCATCATTCAGCCTGGCAAATCTGACACCCTGCCTACCGCTTGCTTCAGGATTTTATGCTGAGGATTATTCAGCTTTCAGTGTGTGTTATAAACTGCCTGCTATGTCCCACAGAATGTCAAGCCCTGGTAATAAAGCTGCTGTTGGTGCGATGTCCCACCAATTCACACGGGAAAGCCCTTTCCTTCCTTGGTTCCTAAATCTCTCCCTTTCAAAGCCTTTCCCTACTCTGCACTTCAGTCATTTCAATGACTCAAGACAACATCTAATGATACAAAGCACCAAGAGATGTATAAAGTCAACTTTCTGAGAGTAGCACTTTAATTACATATGCAGACTACATAACCACACAGGTTAAATGTATTTTTCATCAGAAATATGTGCATTTAAAATAGAATCTTTTAAAACCAACAAAATCACATATTTCAAAGCAAAAGAACAGGGAGGGTTTTCTTATTTTCTGTGATACAGTAAGACAAAAATTCAAGAAAAATGAAAAAGGGATAGATATCATCACTTTTTACCTAACTTCTAGAATGTATCAAACCAATTAAAAAAAAAGTAATATTAAATCTAAGCTAAAAGTCAAAAATAAGCTTAAGTGCACTAAGAAGAGTGTGCGTGTTGGAGGGTGCTGTTTGTTTATTTTGAGAAGTAGCTCATTCCACTGAAAATATAATCTTCCTTTCATCCTGTAAACTCAAAAGTCCTAGGGTTATATATTTAAGTACTAGTTCCTTAAGAGAAAGCCACCTACAGATACATTGATCACAACCAAGTTCTCCCTGCAAATTACAGAACTTGCATTAAGATTATGTATATAAAAATTTGAGTTATATATAAAAGGCAAGTTAAGTTTATACATTTAAAGGCACGAGAGCAGACCTGGTGGACACTGAGCAAACATGCTACAAAACTGATTAAAAAAGGTGAAAAGGCATTAAAACTAAAAATATTACCTTAGAAGAGTTTCATACAAAAATTAAATCAAAGTTAGGCCACTTTATGAAAACACAACTGAAGTACAGGAGCAATCAAGAAACAAAATGTTTTATTAATGTCTTCAAGTTTCTGCATACATTTCTACCAATTCTTATAGCAAATGTCAAGAAGCACTAGCAGATTTCTTCAGCCAAAGTAAAAAAAATCAAGTAATTCATGCACTAACTTATCTGTTTTTAATTTATGGTACTTGTGTACAGAATGTTCAGTCTCTTTTCAGATCAAGTTTACTTAGAAGTCCAGCCCAAAGGTGCCTCTAAAACAAGCACTTAAATCAAAACTGTATTTAAGAATCTATGTGAATATTACTAGTTTTCTGGACATATGGGGCATGCAGAATTCCCACTAAAGCCCAAGGGGTAGCAGAGATTACTATATTTGAACAAGAACAGGGACACATAAATAAGAGGTAATCCTTTCAGCATTCACATGCTGATGTGGCCCTAACTGTGCATATAAGGTATATTCTCTTCTGCTTCCAATTTTTTAAATGACTGGTACTGAAATAAAAAGGTAAATTAACCAGATCCTGAGATTTAAAAGCAGATCACAATTAACCTTTTTATTGTGGATACAAGTGACACTAAGGTAACAGAAATTCCATTAATCTTTTGGATTAAATGCAAAATTCCCCCACAGGATAAAGTACATTTGCTTTGGATGGGAAATAATTTTCAGCATTTCATAAAATTCCTTCATCACTTCCCTCTTAATCAAAAATCACAGCTGAAAACTGCCTTGTCTCACACTGAATAGTTCAAGGCATCTTTAAAACCATGCACCATAGGAAGTTTTACTGCCAAAAGAAAAAAGATACTCGAAGATCCACAGAAAAAAAATAAGGTACTTAAGAACACATTGTAAGTTTTTTAGGTTCCAAGTACCATAAACTATTACAAAGCTCACAATCATTCATGTATTTTAAAATCTGCTGCTACATTCCCAGATTTGAGTAAGAAATGTCACACTTCACCTTCTCATATGAGCAGGCAGAAACCTCTAAACTTCAAAACATGCTGGAGCTGCACTCACAAACTAAAGGTAAGCTCAAGAAAGGTGAATACTTTTCTACCAAAGACTTTCAAAACTCCAAATTATACAAGAGTTAGACTCAGGACAGGAGGCCAGTGAGTTTTGTCCCTTATTCACCTTGCTAATATGAGTGATTTCACTAAAAAACACATTTCCTCACCCCTACTACTACCTTATCAGTCAAATGACATAGGCATAACTTCTCACCTTTGGGAAAAGCAACAAAAATGAAATAGTCATAAATCTTTTTATCCAGAAATGGCTACAACATTTTAAAATTACTCTAAGATTCAAAGACATATTTTTATGGAAAAAAGTAGTTTAAGATGTCCTGTAAATCTGTCCTTCATTTAATTTAAGTACATCCTGAGGTCTCCTATATTAAAGAAATGAACTGGATTCAATGACAGAATACTTTCTTAGGTGATTATTTAAAGATTAGTAGATCTTAAATCTGTACCTCTATCATTATGCAGCCCATTATAAAGCTTTCTTTAGGCAGTCAAGAAAATGAAGAGTCAGCACTGGCATTGAGTGAAATCTTCCTATAATAAAGGACATCTGTAAGCTCTTCCACACTTCTCAATTGCAGTAGATTTACCCTGGAGATCTTCTACTACACATGCTTCCTTTAAAACATATTAAATACTAGTAAAAAAGGTAAAACTAGATGTTTACAAAAAGTGTAGAAAGTACTCTTATGACTGTCATATGCTGTTAGCTGTCAGCTTTCAGGCCTTTTGTTCATTGTTACTCTGTAACAACCCTTAGCCAAGCTATATGTGCTCAGGCGATACTGAGTCTGACAAGCTCTTCTTACAAAAGGCTGCTAAATTTTGAGTAATAAACAGCTAATGTAGGAACAGGACTACTGAATTGCATTTAAGGCACTTCAAATTCCTGTCATGTGGTTCCAGCAGCTTTACTCCTCTGCATTTTCTGGCATTTTCCTGATTTTTTCAGACCAACTATTTCCTGGTGTGCCAGGCGAGAAGAACACAGACCTTCTGAAAACTGGTACAACAGAGATGGCAAACTTCTGGAAAACTCTTACCTTCAATGTAACACACATTTCATTCTGAAAAATTTAAATGTAACAATCAAAAATATCATAGGCAGCATCTTTTATTCAAAACACAAAATGAAATGAAAATACCAGGATCTTATGAAATTTAAATAATGTGCTCTCAAGTTCACCACATAGCTGTACAGAAAACTAGGAAGAGTAGAAATCCCTCTATTTGGCAGTAGGACCAGAGCAGGGAGCCTTCTGCAAAGAGGCAGGAGTGCTGTGAAGCAGTATGATCTGTGGCTGCCTCCACAGCTGTTTTTATCTGGTTTGCCTTCAGCGTATGCCAACAACACTGCCAATTACAGAAATAATTTTTGAAATGTGAATATGGGTGCTCTGAAAACCGGACTGAGACCAATAACTCATTTGCAGACATGAAGCTAGTAATTCAGATGTTAATGTTCTCCAGCCAGTACAACCAAGACTGAATTTAAACAAGTACCCTAAGAGAGAATAATACCATTTCCTCACTACCTATCTCATCAGCCATTTAATGCTTCCCAAAACACTAAACATTTTCAAGCACAAATACTGCTAGACCTTTGACTGTTGCTATGCAACAGTAGGTCTTATATTTCCTAAAAACATATGATAAAAATTGGACTCTTGATTCTTAGCTTAACTACTATTATGCACTACCATATCTGCTATACACAATTTGGATTAATACTTATCGAGGAAACCAGGTTATAGTCTCCAGCAACTTGCTTTTAGAATCTGGGCTCTGCTCAGATTTATTTCACCCCTCATTTAATATTTAATTCTTTTTTGAACATGACCTGGCCTGCAATTTTAAGAGAAACCACCTGACCTCTTCATTCAGCTATATTATAATCATTTTGCTTCAGAATTGCTCCCACAGCTGTACTAGGCATGTCTTGATGATAATTGTGTTTTATGGTTATAAGAGTTCGTATTTTTGGAATACAAGAAGACTAAGAATACAGTCCATGCACAAGGTTCACAATGTAGCCCTTCTCATACCCTCAGGAGAAGGAATCCCACCCCATAAACAACACTCCATACACAATTAATTCATCTTCAGGCATTCTGGGATAATAAATCACTGTATCAATCAGCATAACTTTCAGAAGTACCAGCAAGGTTGGTTTTTTTTTTTCTTCCTAAGGCAAATTATTTGCTCCTCTGTAGAAATGCAGACATTTTTAGTAACACTTCTGGATAATCAGCTTTATCAGACAGATGGTATATTTTTTTGGAAAAAGAGACATGTTTCAGCCCAAATTGGGGCAGTTCATTTTGATAACAATTTAATTCACAGTTAATACAGATTGTTGACATCCGGTTTTATATGAATTGATTGCACAGAGAAATAAGGTCAAGAGCAGTTCTGGGTAAGAAGACCAACAGATCTAATGGCGAATGCCTGTCACTTCACATCACTTCACATGAAACTTGGCTAGCCAAAAGTTGACCATGCCCCAGCAGGATAAAGTATGTGTTACATTTGCCCTCACTGATGCATTTAAAAAAAAAAAAAAGGGAAAAGGAGAAAAGGGACATGATAAATGCTCTCCCATTTCACTTGGATATACTCAGCAGAGTCCTTTTCATCATGATGTACAGTCTTATTCTTTGGTAGTTGGACTTCACAGTATCCCTCAGGAAAGAAGAGATTAGTCAACAACGAGTAATGCCAGAATTGATACAGTTTCACATAAAGTATGCATTTTTAATTTTTTTTAAACTGTTTTAGTTAGTAGATGACCACTTTCAAAATATAATCAAAGATCAGGATTATTGGAAGTCCTAAGAATTGCACAACATTCACATTGTATTTACAGTAATTTCCAAAGCAATTTTCAGCAAATTAATTCACCTAGTTTCTCTCCAGATTTACTAGGTGAATAATAATTTGTCACATTAGAAAGCTTGTAAGTGAAATTACCTTTGGGAAAAAATCATTTCAGTTCAAGTTCAAATTGCATATAGATTTTGAGCATGTTAACAAAATTATGGCCAGACCTCAAAACATTTACTTTGAGATTTGGCATGCTCAGGGTGTAAGACTACAAAACTGATGTATGGAGCCATAGATTAGTCTATTCTTTCCACAATAATACACTTGATGCATATTCTAGTTTCTGGTTTCATTATTTTATAGCACGTGGACTAGACTATTTAAAAGCCGAGTTATGAATCTAATACAAAATGGACATTTTCCTTCACATCTCAGCTGCTTTCTGACAGACTCCGATAGAGTCACAACCACAATGAGAATGAACAAAAATGGTTTCCCACCAAGTGAGAAAAAACAGTTCACCATTATGAAGTTCCATCACATAAAGCTCTTGATTCACAGAAAATTAACGGAGTCGGGTCTCCAAATTACAAAACAAGCAGACACAACAGCATTTTTATGCTGATCACTGATTTTAAACAGTGCTCCCAACCTTAAACATTGGGAAAAAAATCATGAACCAAGAACAGGGTGAGTCATGTTTTCTAGAGAAGGAAATTCAGAGCGGGGTTTATTTGATCTTAGAGATTTCACCCTTCACAGTCCACATCTTCATGTTTTTCTCAATAATGAGAAAGGCAAGGAATTACTGGCATTTGTAAAACTAAAGCTGCATCTCACAATCACAAGACTTAGAGATGAAGCTGTAGATAGCAAGACAAGGCAGCTGGGTAAAATCTCCATAGCTACCAAAACTCAGTCAAAGCATTTCAAGATCCTCATCATAGCCAGCAGCCAGTAGCCACCTGCAGGTGATACCATCCTCCTTCATGACCACAGAGTTTGTGTCCTCTTCACACAAAAGGGGGCTTCACTGCCACCTCTCCCTCCACGGGTCCCATGGGATGGTTCATGATTCAAGTTTACAGTAACCAGTAGAAGAGCAGGAAGACACATTCTGGAAACAAACTGGAAACAAAGAGGAGACCAAGAGGGGGAAGAAAGGAAAGAACAAAGACAGGAAAATAGAAGGCCTGCAAAGTTTGTTGTTGACTTTTTTCAAACAATGCGACATGCAAAACCAGCTGGAGGTCAAAAAAAATTCTGAAACTCCCACAGACTGAGTTTGTCTTCAAATCAACTAAAAACTGTTTGCATGAAGCAGCTATTCAATTTCAGTAGATATATGACACAATAAATGAGCCTGGAAAATTCAAAGCTTCTTTCTAGTGATCTGCATTTTTTTTTCTCTCTAATGTGGAAGGAAGAATTTTTGTATAGTTGGAGGTAACTTCTTGCACAGAGGGCTCCATTCAGATAGTTTTTTTTATAATTTTTTTTATAATTATAATTTTTATAAACAAATACAATCTTTTTAAAGAAAACCATTAAAATATGCAAACAGCGTTGCAAAAATGTACTTTTGAAAGAGCATTTAAAGACAAGGTGTTTTAAACCACTTTTAATTACCAAACAAAAGTACTTAAGTGACAGTAGACAACACAATCTAAACCTGAATTTTTTTACTAACTAAGGAAACAGTGCTGGTTTTTATGTGGAAACTATTAGGACAAGAGTTTGGAACTCCCACGAGTCATGCAGGACACAGAATACATCATCATCTAATATATTAGAAGGAGAGAAGGGTCTCTCTTATATTCAGCCTCATTTCATTCAGGTTTTGAATTGAACCAAGTTACTCTGTCCTGTACTTTGAAGGACATTGCAATGAATGTACACTTCATTGCTATTGTCAAATTTAGCAAACTAATGTGAAATTATGTGAAATTTCAGACAGAAAAGTTATTAATTCCTGCATGTGTCAGTTTTATAGTAAAATATCAGCATCTTAAAGTTAAGAACTTCTGGCATCTGATTGAAGTGCAACAATTTGGAAACCTCCAAAATCTTTTAAAATACGTAAGCATATTGTAAGAGCAGCAAATAACGTCATAAAAAATGAAAAGTGATGTACAGCTCTGATAACATAAATCTACAAGTTAAAACTGCGTAAGAAATGGATGGGGAAGTTACATTTCAGGAGTTTTCCTGGTAATCTCAGCAGCTACAACAAAAGGACAAGGTCCATTTTATTCCAACTACTTTAGTAGTCTGTGAATACCACTGAAGGACACTAATAATTTTACAACTGGTAATTATTACATCTTGCTGGTTAGCCTGGAGAACACCTTCAAAGTGTGCCATGTACTTCTGCAGGATACAGCACTAAATCAGTCCTCAAAGTCAAGCCCTCAGCAAAACAGATCTACTATTTCATAGAGGTTAAGGCCAGGAAAGACTATTTAACCATCTAGTCCCAATTTCTGCATTTCATGAAACCCTAACCCTCAATCCCACCTCAAGCCCAATGACTCTTTAAGACATGTCAGAATATGTTTGTCCTACAGGTGGAATTGCCTGTGTTTTCAAAGACAGCACTGCTGCCATAATATGATGAACTGACAACCTGCAACAGAATCCCAGCACATGGGTGAGTACCATCACACTTGATTTGGAGAAGTAAATTACCTCTAAAGTCCAAATCTTATGATCACGTGGGTAAGAAATGTCACACCTTAACAAAAAACATGGTACTCTGTACAACCCCCAAGTTCTGACTGCCCCATAGAGCATCTCCTCTGCTGCTGAGAACTTTTGTAGCTTTGGAGAAGGGCAAGAAAAACCCAGATAGAAACCCAAGCCAAATATATTTGGCCAACAACACCTCAGTTGCATTAAATCCTCGCTTAGCCACCTGAATCCACACATGGCACTCACGGGCACCTAGAGCAGAGCCAAGAGACGCATATCTGTGGAAACACAAGCAGTTCTGTTCTCTCTGTGGCCCACTGGAGAACAGGAAGATGTGCATAGGCTCAGACTGCTGCCCACAGGGCAACTCACTGCTCCTGAAAGGAGGGCCACAACTACAGAGACCACAGAGTCCTAGCAAGCTTACCAGCGCTTGCAAGAAAACGCCACAGATGGTTCAGAACTAAGCCAAAAATGTTAGTAAAAGGGTTTATTATAGGGGAGTGCATCTCTCTTATGTCTAACCCCATTGGAAAGCTGAAAAAAAATCTGTATTAAGAAAAACATAACTAAATAAATAGTAAAATCTGGGATATCTCTCAAAGTACCTTTATGGACTCACCTAAAAATTCACTGTGATTTAAACCAGATTAAATCTGTAAAGTTAAACAACTCTAAAGAGCTTGAATCTGCAAGGATTATACAACAATTATTTCCTGACATTTAATACCCCCCTGTAATGGTTTGGCTTAAAAATCGCTGGGAGGAGTAGCCAGGTTACCAAGATTACCTCTGCCTGGGTTTTCCCATCAGCCCCAGGGACCCCCAAGGTGTGCTGGGAAGGGGCTAGGATTATAAATCTGCGGGACAGGGCACTCGCCCTCTCTCTTTCCCCCGGACTCTGGAGCTGAAGGCAGGGCGTCTCTACTCAGCACGGCTTTGAGGATTTTCCCTCCCGGACTCTGCCACCTACTGTCTTTTCTCCACGGAGTTCCCTGAGGTCGCCACTGCTTTTCATCTCCCCCACCCTGAGAGGACCCCTTTTGGGAGGACTTCTTCACAGACACACCACCCCTGAAGGGACTGCTGCCTTCTTTTCCACGGATATATTTTGGTTTTGGGTTTGTGGGTGCCAGCCTCTGGACCTCTCCTGTGTTCTTGGGAGGGGTCTCCTCCTCCCCTATGTAGCCAGTTTTTTCCCTTTCCCCACAGTGAGGGTGGGGGGTGGGGCCATCTTGTCCGGGATATGGTGTAACCTCTATCCTTTCCCCTCTTCCCTTCTCGAGTTACACGTGGTCGATGTGGGAGGGGGGTGTGGGGCCATTTTGTCCGGGGTACGGTGTAACCTATATTCTCTTCCCCCTTCCCTTCTCAGGTTACAGTGTGTGTGTGTATGCGCCTCAGAGAGTGCCCTGGCTGGCATCCACAGCGCCCTCTGCTGGCCATAATTGGGCAATTACACCCATTTATTCCCCCATATATCTACATTTTAATAAATTGCTGCCTTCCCTATCCGTCTCTTGTCCATTGATAAACCTAATATTGTCCTAAACCAGTACACCCCCTTTACAATGGGGGGAAAAAAGGGAAAGAAAGAAAAAAAAAAAAGACTAAGTAAATACGCAGTGCATGCAGCTCTGCTTTAGGAAGTTGAATGGCAATCATTCCACTGATTTTCTTAATCAGAGTAAACTTGCTCTTTCCTTCAGACTGTTCTCTTATTTATCTTATGCTTTGCACAAAAGTGACAACTATCATTTTTGCTAGATGAAAGAGCAATCCAGGATTCTCCCACTGGGAATATAAAAGATTAAAAAAATAAGGAAAAAAAAACAAGTGCAAGAAAAGGAAATAAACAAAAATACCCTTTCAACATCTTTCTTTGTTTCCTGCTTTAGGTGCTGTTTAAATCCTTCTGAAAATCCTGCCATCTCCATTAGCTTTCTTTCACTTGACAAGGCAATTTAGCACAATTTGACTATACAGGATCTTCTTGTTGCTGTTTATACACTCTCCTCATTTTCTGGGGCTCTTGAACAGAAACCAAACATGCCAACATACTGTTTTCTCTTAATACTGTTCCTGCTCTCAGTGTTTGACAATTTCCACAGCATAGCAAATGTATAGTGTTATAACTACAGAGCACTTTATTATTTGCTATACTACAGCGAAGAATAATACCGTGAAACATTCTCGCCATCACATCCCTATTCATAACTCCTGTGACTGTATACCTCCTTCATTCTTCTTTCCGAATTGCAGCTGGACAAAGAAAGAAAGGTAACAGCTTTGCATTTCAAAGAGAAATGAGTGTACCCAGCAGGCTCCTAGGATCTACATCATAAATTGGCTATGGACAAGCAGATACTACCATGAACCTGCATTCCCTATGTGTCCTTAGTCTGGGGCAAGCAGATGAAGTCCATATTGTGCCAGAACGCTTACATGCTGTAACAGAAGCAATGAGCAAGTCTCCTTTCTCCACTCCCACCTCTCTGAACGGTTAGAAGTGCCTTGTGGTTCCTAGCCATGAAAAGACAAGATATTCAGAAGCATCTGTGATACCTGCCCTGCAGCCTAAAGCTGAGTGTTGTTGAAGTCTGATGGGTCACTACCATCACTCCTTGTAGCAGCTGCTGGGTGCTACCACACCAAGGCCACCACCATGCATCAGGGACTGATATGTAGCAATGGGTGCCACAAGGGTAACCTCCATGTCAGGGAAACCCCAGCATCTCCATCCATACCAAAGATAATTGAAGAGTCCCAGCTCCCCACTTAAACAGAAGGACTTCATTCTTCTAAATACTTTCACACAGGGAACACACATATTCATTCACTTCCCCATTTCTGTAAACAATGCCTTATACCTCCATCTTGTGGGCTTGAACTGTTCTAAATTTCAAAAAATATTTTTATTTTGATGAGGGAGGGTAGCAAATGAAAAAAGAACAGGCACTGTCTGTTGCGAAGAAGGAACAGAAGATATCCCACCCATCTCTGAGGGGATATAAAGGGACTCTCACTCTATTGTGAAGCCACTCTATTTGGAAGCCAGCTCCTTTTTGAATAGAAGCAAATTCTGACTTTAAAAGGTCTTTGAAACGAAAATTAAGTATTTGCTATAATACTTCAAAAACACTTCAAGAATGTAAAAGTTCTTTCAATTGTAATCCAGAACTTTTTCTTTCACTTTTCAATTAGTTTTAAATAGAATTGCTTTGAATTTTGTATTGTAGTTAATCAACAGTATTCCTAAGGTTAACAAAAATTCCCTTTGCTGCCAATGCACAAAAAAAAAAAGTTTAAATCCCTGTTCTCAAAATAAAAATGGTACAAGCTCACTATACAAGAACTAGATTACAAAAAAAACCCACCATACACAGTCACCCTGTCATTCCCAAACAAGAGTAGCCAATTTGTGGCAATTAGCACATTGTGCATAGCACAATCCATCCGGCCCTTCACTGGGCTGTCAAACAAATTCTGGGTGGCTGTTTGTGTTAGAGCTTATCTGCAGTGCTGACAAGAGATGCCGGGCATCAGCATACACCTTCTAAAACATGCAGCAGTTTGGCTACTGTTTCTACCTATCAGCCACTTCTCAGTGAGCCCTTATCAGGAGGGAGAATACTTAATCACAGCTTTCCAACAGTTAATATTAAAGAACAGGATGAGTCCTGGCAAACTGAAGTCAACTGAAGTGATCACCCTTTCCCTGATGGCCACACTGTTCCCCAGACCAGTGTGGGATGGTTTCAATCCTTTGCTGTAACAGAACCACAGTTTCTTTTCTTCCTTTTCAGCTGCCTTTTCCATGAAAGGCTGCTGCTTGGGAAAGAACGAGCTTGCAGAATTTTAGCTTGCTAATGCAGGATTGGTTCCCCAATCCATAATTTAACTTACATTAAATACTTACTAAAAAGGGTACCCCTATAAAACATACTAAAGACATAACATTTCTAAGCAGCACCACATTCTGAAAAATATTCATCATAGTATTTAGTTAGTAGCTACAGATTGCTCTCGAATGCATCAAAGACTCTTTAACACAGAAATACCTTAAATATAAATATGTATATATAAATTATGTATATTGAGATCTCAAATAAAATATAGATATGTAAGATCTATAATACAACATTTTACAGAGGAATTAAAATAAAAGATGAGGTCCTTCGCAGGCTGTAGTCCTCAGACATACTGCTTTTACTGATGCCTTTTTACAGATTTTCAAAAGGTTTCAATTCTCCCCTTTTAAGAAAAGAAAATACCGTTCTAAACACAACCTAGAACACATTTTCCTTCAAGAACTTCACAGAAATTTATGAATCAAAAATGCCTGCCTTTTCTGCTCCTATCTCAAAACTATAAGCCTGATCTTCTCTCCAAACCCCGTTTTTCTACTAATACTTTCAAGAAATTACTGCATCAACAGCCTGAGAAATGCACCCTTGAGAGGTGTAAATGACAACAGACAGAGAGCTACATTCAAACTCTTTGATAAATCGGTCTGAGAAAGAAGGTCCTGAGACACGCACAGAATTGCAAAATTAATTTTCTTCTTGAATCCACTAGCAGACCTGAATAAATTAGTTCTGACAAACACAGCACATTCTCACTGACCACAAAAAAATACAACATTGAAATGTGATCTTAGGCATTCCCAGAGCTGTATGGAAATGAAATAGCTTCTTACTGCAATGTTTACACTGGCAGTGGAATGACAGAAAACTGGAGATAAATTTATAGATCACAGCACTCACACACTCTGAATTCCGTAGCTTTCCTGCTCAGCATAAGCACTGTCACAATATGCCAAAGATGTGACTAAAGGGTCAGGATCCATGTCTGTAAAGTGAGGCTATGCCAGCACTACATCTCCTGTCCAGGGTTCATCTCTGCATTCTGCAGCAGTATTATGGGGCTCAGCTGTCCTTATACCCTACAGTCCTCCCACAGCCAACAGTAGTTCAAAGCCAAAGGAGATGGAGTAAGCTGTTCTATGCTGGCAAAAACAAAGCTCTTCTGATTATCTTGTCCTCAACAAAACCCAACATTCATTTGTTATACATCTGAGGATAGTGCTGCAGCAGTGATGACTAACCTCAAGAGCTGTAAAACTTGTGCTTACTATGAAGAACTGAAAAGTTGCTATGAGAAACTGCACAGCAGCCCAACATAAACAAGCATTCCAAAGAGGAGACAGATTATTTTAAATAAAACTGAAGGTTTAAACAGATGTAAAATTGAAACAATAAAACAGACAATAAGAAAAACTGAGTATAGGTTAACATATATATGTTAACATATTCATGCCACACTGTGCCTCAACACTCCCATCATTAGGGAATCCATTCTTGTGGAGTGTGCTATGAAGTACCAAGTCCTCTGAAACAGGGACTCCCCTCTGCCCATTACCTTTGGGCCTCTGCATTAGGATTTACATACCCTGCTAGGATAAGGGATGCAGCTTGTTCCAGGTAGTGTCCCAGTGGTCACAATAAGCAAACAGTAACTCTCTTGTGGAACAAAACAGTTACTGACACCAAAGGACATACTTTCAGTACAGCATCAAGGGAAACCCTCAAGCCGAGCCCTACAGAAACTTTCCCAAGGTAGGATGCCACAGTTCAAAATCAATTGTAAGGCAGAGATTGGATTTGGAATTGGATCTCTTCCCTCTAACATTTTATTTATCAAGCTAAAGACATTCCAGTTTGTGGGTCAGTGAAATGTAACAACATGCATTAAAAGGAATTATTTTTGAAGTACGTCAATACAGTAGCCACAGAACTGTATCACAATTGCTTCATAAGAAAAGCCCGCACTAATATCCACATCTTTTATTCATATATTTTAGTAAGACTAAAAGCTTTTTTTCTTTCAGATTCATATAAGTATAATGTTGGATATGTATGAGGATGAAGATTGCAGGAGTTGTTACTGTCCTCAGGTTCCCATATATAATGAAAAAGACTGATGGACTCTGGAAGAAACCTCCCTATGCACTGAGCATTATTTTGAGGTGTTTCAAATCTTCTGGTCTATATCACTTGGCTAAGCATACAGTAGAGAGGTGATCAAGTTGGGCAGTTTTATTTCTTTCCTTGGGACAGTTTTAAAGCTGTTTGCTGTGCCCAACATTTTTTTTTTTTAATTCATGTTGCATGCATGCAGGAGACAGAACAACACTAAAAGGAAGTACTAGCATAATGATGTGGAGATGGAGGATCCTCACTTCAACCAAATAACATATTTGCCAATCACGCAAAAGATTTTTGTTTGGCTTTTCTTCTATTCATATCACAAGTACTGTCTCTTTGGGCATAAAACTCACCCCAAGGGACAGCCCATAGCATCCCCCTGCTTTCTGCAGTATAAACCAGCACTGCACTGCATAAAGAAGACTCCTACTCAGACTCCATGTGATGCTAATGACCCTGCTACTCATGATCATCTTCCTGCTTTTTGGGACATAAGGAGATAGTAATTGTACAGTTATCAAAGTATTTGTCTTAAGATTTCTAATCTGGTTTTAGACATAGGATGGAACAAAGACTGGATTTGAAATACTTAGCGATTTTCCTACTATAAATGTGGATGTGTTGAGCTAGCTACCATATTTTTCAACTGCATTTGAGAGAATTTCCCACTATGTACGACTAAAAAAGCTGCTAGCTCTAGATGAAGAGGTTAGAGTAACTCCAGAGAGTATTTCTGCTGTCTGAGAGAAGGCCCAGTGTAATTCTGAGTGAACATTTAGTCACTACAAAACTGCTTTTAACAGTGTGCTAGGCTACTGAGCTCCAAGTCTCATGCAAGGCTACACAGAGCCCCCAGGAATTTCAATTATCAGCCACAGATTGTGGTACCTGTGGCACACATACAGGCAGCAGCGAGTTTACTTATCCATTGCAGCCAATGAATCCAATGAAGCTGATTAAATAACTCGGGAATTCCTAGACAGAATGAATCCTGAGTGAAGTTATACAGTTATAACTTCACCTAGGTAAAACACAAAGAAAAGTAATAGGCAGAAATAAGCCTCTGTCAAGTTTGAGGATTTTCTTGTTGGTGGCATTTAAAGTACCATTAAATTATATAGAGACAGCATTATTTATTAATTGGGTTGTTAATTTAAGAATCTTGCTAGAGAGCACCCAAAAGAGCAAATACTTGTGCATAAAATATAGCACTAACTAGAGAGTTTTATTTCGAAGGAGGTTCTTGCAATGCTAATCCATGATTTTCCACTTTAGGATTAAATCCTTGCTATGCAGAACCCCGTTATTAACATGCAAAGTGCACCTAAGTTCCTCATAAATACCTATTAGGAGATTGCACCTTTCAGAATAAGCATATACAAGCTGTACTCCAGAAATAATAATAATTTTTTCTTGTGAGTCTACAGAGGGAATTGAAGTTACTCATTTTGACCTCTGATGATCATTATCATTCATGATAGCATTAGCAAAGGTATTCATGGCTAGAGAACTCCACCAAGATAAACAGTTCCCAGTGCAATGTTTCCCCTGTTCTCATAATGCACATTTCTCACCCTGCCTGCCAGAATTCAGATCTGTTTTAGTTACAAGACCATCTGCTTTTTGAAAGGCTTTTTTTTTTTATGGCAGATGGATAAGGTTCAAATCCTTGTTGTAACCAGCAATGAAATTTTACAATTCATTGTCTCTGCTGCTTACTGTCTTGCTTTAATTACTTGAAAGGAAGAACTCTCATGGGGTGAGACAGAGTTTTCCAAATGCATAAAATTTTTAAACCAAAATAAGCATATAAAATAAATTTCTGATGCTTTTACTACAAATAGCCTAACTCCAGGTTTGTAACCTATTTCTGTAATCCGGTATTGGCTCAGGTTTCTCTTTCATGTCCCAGAATAAAGGGATGTGGAAGCAGAGGGAGTATTTTAAGCAGCTATCTACAGTGCCATAAGCATTATATTTTCCTCTCCAGAGTCTCACAATATCATCTGGCTTTTTCAAAGTCTTAGTTCTTCAAGTCTGGTGTTTGCAGAAGAAACTCACTTCTAAAAAGCTCACAAAAAACAATAGACTTCTAGCCCTTAATATTAAAGAAATAAAAAACTTTGAAAGTTGGTAGATAGATTTATGGGTTTTGCTTAAATTCTTTCATGCTTAAAAAAAAAGCCTCTTCACTTTTATTTCCCATTTAATACCCTTTTTTGCAATGACAAGCTTGGAACAGCAAACAAACCTCCACAATACGACTGAAAAATAGTAGAAGAGTCTTCACTAATACCATGCTGGCAATCTGGCAAGCTTTGATCTGCAAGCCAGAAATTATACATCCACTAGCCACAAGCTCCCTGGTACATACATCAGGAGGAGGGATGTGTCAGGAAGTGCGTCACTGAGAACAGCAGGATTTGGGGGCCCCCACTGCCGATCACAGCTGTATCAGGTTTGCACCCTGGTTCCAAATCAATATCACCATTACCCTCAGACTCAGCACTGCTTTACTTTCTGCACCACAGTCAGGGACTGGGTTTGACCACCAGCCACTGCCTCCCCACAGCTTCCCTTCCAGAGATGCATGTAGCCCCACAATGGGACACACACTTGGATTAGAGAAAGCTTCAGGCAGAGCCCCATGTCAATTACTCTGCTGTAACAGGAGATTTAAGCTGTGTGCAAACAGGGGATGGAGGGGAGCCAAAAAAAAAAAAAATCAAGCAAAACCCTAAACAATCCTATAGTTTACACCCCTAGGTTATGCTGCAGACTCATTCCATCTGTTAAAATATTTCATGGTGAACCATATGTCATGTTTACATTAATTTCTTAACAGTAAATAAGTGCTGCCTGTACAGCTGCAGGCACCAGCCTCACCATGCACCTCCCTCGGCCCCACCAGCACCACGCACCAGCCTCACAAACATGCACTGCCAGTAAGGGTCACGTCTGGATCTCAAACCAGAAGCAAATGCTACTGAAAAATCCATCCCAGATCAACAACATTTGGAATCTCCATCCTCTATTATTCGTTCACTATGGCTTCTTTGTAGGCTCCAGCCTTGGTTTCAATGAAGCAAGTGTTTCAAGAAAATGAGAAAAAAAAAAAAAAAGACAGAGGAAAAGAGAAACTCTAAAGAGTGGGGGGAAGCCTCATGGCAGACACAGAAGTGTAGTGCAAGAAAAAAATATCTAACAAATGTTTTGTTCCAGTTACTTCTTGATTTCCCAGAAAAATCAAAAGCAGATGCTTTATTTACTGTTCCCATAGTAAACAGTACTTGCCTTCATCTATTTCCTGATGCATTTTTCCCCACTCATTTACTAATAAAATGAAGAAAGATGCAAATAGTATAGACATGGAAAATAATCAGACAGTTAAGACATTTTTCATCATTTAAAAAATAATTTTCAAGACAAAGTCTCTACTAGCCATGTTCTTCTCCAAGAATAAATACCATTATCTACTCCACAAAATCAGTACAGTTTAGATGCTGCCAAGCCTTTAAGAACTACCTGGCTTGTAGGGTTTTTTTAGTCTTATTAAAAAAATACCACTTTAAAACCAAGAATACACATTTAACTTACACAAATATTTTCCAGCACAGCCATGATGACTGTTCAACATTCAAATCTACTTCTTTGTGTTCTGAAGCTATGACCATTTTTACCTCATTCTTTTTAAATCTTGACTACTTTAACAGCAAAAAGGATAGGCCAGAAGGAATCTCCATACTGAAGACATTTCTGCTGAAGTCATATGGGATCCAAAGCAGTCAGGACTATATATCGCAGGAGCAATTTATTTAAAATTAAGATAGTGGTACTGAGAAAAGCATTTATCAGTGATGTTCAAACTTGACTGCTCTAATATTTTCCCCATGTTATGTATCATCATCAAAATTCCAGCACTGATTTTTTTTGTTTGTTTTCGAATGCTGGGATATGCCAAAGGTTAATTTTAAAAGAACACAGTAACATGTTACTGACACCTGCTGCATTTTACACATCTGTTTGTGCATAGCACTCTCTCCTGTATCTGAGTAGCATAGCCACCCTTCTGTTCTGGTCCTTGTACCTCACCAGTCATTTTAAAGTAAAATGATGATAAAAAATTTCTGCCCCCCTTAATACTCAAAGGCCAAACCATCTCTAGATGCTTCAGCAATGGCCCATTCATGACAAACTGGAATGGAGATTCCCGGTGATCAGCAGAGGTTAAGTGATACTATTGACCCTTCCCAGGCTATTGCCAGCAACAGGAAAGCATTAACAACTTCATAACAGGTCCCTAGACCTCCTGAAAACTAAAAAGCTGTAGCAATATTTCAGCCCCAGAGACAAGTAAAAGATTTAGCAGTAAAAAAACCAACCAAACAGAAAATCTAGAGGGAAACTGGTGTGTTGACATAAAACTGGGAAGGAGCTTTGACAGAGGATGAAAGCACTTCGCTCTGCAGAGGAGGGTTGAAAATGCAGGATGGCATGTTTCTCATCCCTGAAAATGGTCATAGATAAGAGGAGAATAAAACACCTCAGGAGAAAATACAGAAGTGAGGACTTGCTTCCAGGTTGAATCAACTGACACTCAATGTTACCAAGTATTAGACATCAGCCTGATTTGGGCAGAAGGCCCTGTACTTTAAAACAGATTGACACTGATGTCAACCCTGCAGGAACACCAAGTACCATCAACCGGTAGATGCCGAGCAAATAAAAATTCCTCACAGAAGCCATGGGAAACCTTTGATACTCCCCATGACCAGCCCTCACGTTTTACATTAATGGGATGGACCTCAGCTTCAGATTAGGGTTCAATGTGTTTCCCTAATCATGCTCCCCACTGCTAAAAAAATATGTTCTACTACAGCTCTCACTGCAAAACTGTCCACTCACCTCAAGTTCATGAAGGTCCAAAATTCACCCTCTCCTATTTGAGAGAAAAGTAAAAGTCCTTCTTGGAAGGAGTAATCGGATGGTCAGAGTCCAAGACAGCTTTGCAGTTCATGAGGAACAACAATGAAGAAAACAAGCAATTCCTTAAAATACTATGTCAGGGGAGGACTGGATGCATTAAAAGAAAACATTCTTCTCTTCCACAGAAGGTCTGTAAATCCTTCTGAACAGAATAAGTTTAAAAAAAACCAAAAAAAACCTATACAGCTCTTTGGTGCATCTGTGCACCACCTTGACAAGACACTGGGATTCAATACCCAGCCGGATGAGGACCCTGTTTCTCAGGCTACATGCTGGGGGCAGTTTTGTCTTCAGATGAAAATGCATCTGCCTTGAAAATGGGAAAAGACTCATTGCCTAAGGAGTAGCATGATGCTCTGGGGCTCACCATGAGGCATCATACATTTATTGTGTTAATGTTGCCTGAGTCACGGCCACGGCAAATGCCCTCAGATCAATACGATGGTAGGTCATCTCCTTACTGAGATTTTAGTGGAAGCATGAAAAAGATAAGGAGGAACATTGGGCTTCTTCACCACAGCTCTTTTCAGCATGTCAGGATCCAGGGGCTCCTATGAACTACATCTTGGAGCACAGAAGTTAAAATGATCCCTGCAGTACTTGTTTTTACAGACCATCTGCCTCCTTCAGAACCTCACAGTCTTCAGAAGAATTTTTCCAATATATGTATGTATTAAAAAATGGTTGCAGAGATAGGAAAATGCTCTCAGTGCCAAGCCTCTTGACTTGTGAAGTCTGAGAAGGAATCCAGACTGATGAAGTTAACATTTTCACACATATATATACCTTGTAAACTGATNGCTCTTTGGTGCATCTGTGCACCACCTTGACAAGACACTGGGATTCAATACCCAGCCGGATGAGGACCCTGTTTCTCAGGCTACATGCTGGGGGCAGTTTTGTCTTCAGATGAAAATGCATCTGCCTTGAAAATGGGAAAAGACTCATTGCCTAAGGAGTAGCATGATGCTCTGGGGCTCACCATGAGGCATCATACATTTATTGTGTTAATGTTGCCTGAGTCACGGCCACGGCAAATGCCCTCAGATCAATACGATGGTAGGTCATCTCCTTACTGAGATTTTAGTGGAAGCATGAAAAAGATAAGGAGGAACATTGGGCTTCTTCACCACAGCTCTTTTCAGCATGTCAGGATCCAGGGGCTCCTATGAACTACATCTTGGAGCACAGAAGTTAAAAAGACTCCTGCAGTACTTGTTTTTACAGACCATCTGCCTCCTTCAGAACCTCACAGTCTTCAGAAGAATTTTTCCAATATATGTATGTATTAAAAATGGTTGCAGAGATAGGAAAATGCTTTCAGTGCCAAGCCTCTTGACTTGTGAAGTCTGAGAAGGAATCCAGACTGATGAAGTTAACATTTTCACACATATATATACCTTGTAAACTGATTTTTTAAAAGATCAGCAAATTGAGCATTTGCTCAGCATATAGTTTCCCCCTGTACAATTCAATCACCTCACAAGAACATCTGTGATACAAGTATCCCATTCCAGGATGGGCAGAGTTTACAGTCAACTCAGAAAGAAAGGAAGGAAATTAACAAAAAGTAAGAAAATACTGATAAAGAGGTGCCATAAACTAGGATGTTCCCTTTGATTTACGTCCAAAGACAAGTGAAAGCAGAAGAGAAATGCAGAAACTACACACACAAAAGAACAATGAGAGAAAACAGTCCCAAGAAAAACACACTGGCAAAGACAATCTGTAAAGTAAAATAATTCTGTCTCATTTCAATGACAAAATTAAAATAATTTATCAGGTATATCTGTTTTCTTTATGCACACAGGCGCAGGAAAGGCAGGGTGCAAATGTCTTATGCATACTGTCACAGAAAGCTCATTTCCAACCTGGGCTCTTACAATACAAACACTCAAGATGGATATATATTCAAAGACAAGGACTCTAGGCAAATCTGAAGCAAAAAAATGCCATGTGACCCAGAAACACACATATTCCCCACCATGCCCAGGGAAAAAAAAAAAAAAAAGAAAAGCAGATGTGAAAATAAAAACACCTTCTGAACATGCAAGTTTGGTAAGCCATGCACATGTAATTAAACTAGCCAAATACATAGTGAATATTCACAGCAGCAGAGGAGCAGCAATAAACAATCACAAGATTCCCTTTAACTTCCTAATTTTTACAGAATTGTCCAAGTACAAGCTACTGCAGTGGCTTCTTTTCTACTCCTAAAATCACTGTACTGTGCTGGAGCAAAACTCCAGCTCAGTGCTGGGAATCCAGACCAGTTTAGCCAAGGTTAGGAAAGTTCTGTGTGCTGCAGCTCTACCCCACCACATAACCATTCCCATTTTGAGATTAGGTTCTTTAAAATAAAACTATTTAATTTGACATAACCAAACCTGTTAAAATCAATTATTTGCATAAATAAGAATCAACCTACAGTGAATGTCAGTTATGGCTAGACGTGAACCAACTGATCCCCCCAAAAATCTAGTGGAAAGTGCTCACACATAAAAGCACTATTAAAAACAACCATAAGGCAAATTTCTACTATATTAGATCCACATTACTCTGAATAAAATCAATGAAGTGAATAATCAACTGTGGAAAGAGTTTAAAAAAAATCCAAAAAATATTTCCTTAAAGCAGATACAAAAGGTGTGGAGTGTCACTAACCAGACCTACAGGGAAAGACTGAGACAGCACCTTCTCAGATTCCACTTCAAAGCTCTGCTATCTCCCAGCTGGGGTTAGAAGCAAAATCCCAAAGGGGAAGCGACTTTCAAGTACTAAACCTACTTAAAAAAAATACTTCAGATTCAGAGAAGGTGCCTTGCATAGACTCAGAGTCTGGCCCTCAGAACTACAAACATAGCAGTAAGATTTAAACTCAGTTGGTCTCATGACAGCCAATAAGAAATGCAAAGCATGATGAACAGAAACAGCTTCAAACATTTGAGCTAATAGTGGTGGTTCAGTACTACACAACCTGGTGACAAGGTAACTCCACGAATCAGATCTAAAGATGAGAGAAGCAGGTTGCTGACATCACCTACAGAAGAGGCAAGTAAGACTGCAACTCCTCCAGAGGCACAGAGAGCAACCACAGTCCTCAAAGCATTTATTCCCTGAAAAGGACCTAGTCAGAAGTTTAAGTGACTGTTACCAACATACTGATTATGCCCTGCTGAAAACAATTTCACAAGCAGCTTCACATCAACACGGATGACACAAATGTTCACACTTCTCAGCAACAACAACCACTCACCACTCCTGCAAATCATCGCAAAGGAGTTGCCCCAATGCACCAGCCCTTGGACACCAGTACAACAGCCCACAGTCAGTGCTATCAAGATCTACAGAGTGGTCCAGTTTAATAAAATAACTTTTTAGCCCTGATCGTGGAGACAGGTCTCTCACCCATGCAGTCTCCCTTCCAGGGGAAGGCAGAACAGCAGGCTCAACAGACTTCCCCTGAATCTGTGGGCCTCCAAACAGAAAAGCCTCTTCCTTTCAATCATCTTCTCCCGAACAAGATGATGGGACAAGACAGGAAATGACCAGTCAACAGCATAACTTTTAAAGATAATTTCCCGAGAGTCAGACTGTTTTTCAAAATCAGCAGTATCTTCCTCCACTAAGTCTGACACTAACAACGAAAGTCCATTACTGGATAAGTGAGCTGGCACTTGCTAAAGCATCTACAGTAGTAGGCAAAAAAAAATGTAAGTAATTGGCCCCAGGAAATTCAGAGAATTAAAATGCATCCTTGTCAGAGTCTAAATTAAACCCAAATAGCAACAGTCAGCATCAGTAATCTACAAATTAGACAGTCTGAAGAACTGTCCCAGGATAAGACTGCATTGTCTACACAAAACATGGTAATTTCCTCTCAGCTCTGCCTGTCATTTTCAGGCTCAAGACTACCCAAGAGGACTCAGATTGACTATTCTTAGTTAAACAAAACCAACAGACAATATTTTTGCATTTCAGATACATTTCTCCTTCCTGCCCATACATACAGTTAAAGCCAATGATCAGATGCCAATGAGTATTTCAATTGTCCTTCCTCTTGGACATACAGCCCAGCTGGATTAATTCCTAGAGATTCCCCTTAGACCCACGGGACTTGTTGCCAAGGCAATTAGGAGAAGGATGAAGGTCCCAAAGTCCATAGTTCTAATACTCAATAACCATCCGTAAAACCACAAATACTGACATGTAAATATCTAGATTTATTCCCACATATGAGAATTGTAAGTAGAGTTTTCTGTGTCTCAGCAAGACTCCCTAGCAGACACACTGATCTATGCACTGATGAAATCGTAAGTAAAGGCCCAAGTGATTCAGGCACTGAAAACAACCAAATGTCCTTCTTAGAGGAACAAACAGGCAGTCCCAGCTACCCACCACACCTTAGTTTTGCATGTGGAAAATGATACAACTGGAGCAATAAACAGAGGGTAATTATCCTGTAACAGGTAGCCCCACCTAACAAATTTTAGCAATACATGGAAGATGACAGGGCTCACAGTGTATGAAGGAAATCAATATTGTTCATGCAGATAAAACAAGTTTTCCATAAATTATTTTTTTAAAGAGGGAAGCAAGAGGTCATTTCAGATACACTCTAAATGCTTCTAATCTACCTTTCTCACTCCAATGTTTATCTTCTGTATATATTAAATAAAAAAGAGACAATGAAGGGACAGCTCCCATCTCAGGGAACATGTCTAACTCCTATTAACTCTTTATATCCTTTATATCCTCCCTACCCACCTAACATATAATCACCTCTCCAGAGGAAACTGTCTCCAAGTGAGTCAGAAATAAGGCACACATAAATCCACCACTTCCCAGCAGACAATCTTCCAATGTACATGAAGCCAGGAGAAGATGCCAAGACACACAAAAAGGGGATGATAAGAACAGCCCATGTCACCAGGTTTGTAAAGACAGGAGATGTGGGCAGGCAGCATTACCCACACCAATGATGAGGTTTCACACTTACCCAGCTCCCTACAGGGAAGAGCCACGCTCCAGCGGGGCGGCCGGGTAGCTCTGCCATGAGGCATTCCGGGGCATCACAGCACGGCAGCTGCCAAAGAGCGGCAACTTCGGGACACCTAAAACAGAGAAAAAGTGAGTCAAGAGTGAGTGTGCCGAAGCCCCTTTGGAAACTTCGTAATGACAGCTTCCCACAGGCAGCTGCAGCACTGCCACAACTGAAAACCCTGCAAAGAACACATCATTGAGGTTGACTAACAAAACATTGTTTGTTAAAATGCAATTAAAGCTGGAAGTATCAGCAATTTAAGAGCTATTCACATCAGAAAGTGTTGCAATTGTCTCAAAACCAGGTATTTTTAACCTGCAATGATGTCCTGCAGCAGTTGGGTGACAGCAACAAAAGACAATAAGGTCTTTGAGCACACGCCACACACACACGTACACCCCCTCCCCCTTGAAATTGCTTCTATCTAGCAATGTGATTTGTCCTATGATAATAACGTAAGGTTGGGAATTACAGGAGGAAGTACCTGGACTTCATATAATGAATGCATTCCAGCAATGGGGGAACTGTGATGACTGTGATTGACTTTGGTAGACATCAGCCTGCAAAAGGGTGCAAAATGCTGGAGTCTGAGCCAACTGGTCTCCTGAGGTTGCAGGCAGCTTCACAGTGAATCCCCCCAATCCCTTCCCCAGGCAGAGACACCTGCAGATTACTTCCAATCCAAAGACTGGGAACAGTCACTTTTGGACAGGTGAGTAAAAGCACTAAGATCTGGTCACATGCAGAGACAAAGTCTGAAAATAGCTACACAGGTGCTTTTTTGTCTTGCAATTGTGCATTCTGCAAGGCCAAAGACTGCAAACCTCTCTGTTTCTAGCTGAACCTGCTTCTATTACATACTGTATTGGCAATAATTAGATACTGTATAGTAATTAATGTAATCAGAATCATCCCTATAATCAGTCACACTTCTCATACCTGACTAAGAGTCTTTTCTCTACTACTCTTCCACAAGTTGTTAGCAAACATATGATCCCACTCTAAGCATCAGCTACCCCTCAGTGTTTCATCACAAGGCAGAGTCGACAAGCCTGGAGAAACTGTGAGCATTCAATATTTGCAACATTGTATTTCAGCTGTATCTTACCGATACACGTTTGTCGAGGATATCTTCCCAGGGTCATCACAAAAAGACCAATATCATCTTAGAGAAGCTGTTTATTAGAAAACGTAAAACTCATTTTATACAATTCTTTTCTGTTCACACGCTTCTTACCCTACTATGATTGGTACACACTCCTTATTCTATTATTATTGGTTAGTTAGGGTTATGAGCACATTTCTCTACATTTTAATTGGTTACATCTCTTCACAACGCTGCAGGTTGCGGTTGGCTCATTCCACCTGGGGTCTCTGGACTTGTTTTCTTCTCTTGTTTAACTTTTGTCCTACTTGCACCAAGGTCAAATTATCTTCTCTTGCATACTTTCTCTTGAGAAAGCCAGGTCAAACTGACCTAGCATACCTTGTCACACAGTTTTCCCATGAGAAAGCCAGGCTGTACAAGATGCTTTTCTCACGGGAAGGCTAGGCCCTGGTGCATACTCTTTTTACCAGAATACTGGGTTGTGCAAATGTCCATTATTTTCTAAAAGCTCTTCAACACACATTTCCAAGCTTCATCTGTTCCTAAGTTATTTCTAGCCATTTCAAATAAAACACACCATACCTAGAAGCAAGACAGTTAAAAAGAACAGTAACATTGTTTCCATCACGCAAGAACAGTACGAGATCAAAGATTAATACTGCAATTAATATGCTTTAGGTTCACGATGGTAATACCTTGAAATAACAAGAACTATCAAAGGTACACCAAACAATTAATGGGAATCTACTGAAAGGCTGAGATATAACTATCATTTGCCCTTTAACTTGCATCGGACAGGGTTAGGGTTTAAGTGACATTTCCAGACTTAAGGACAACTTTCTATATTCACAATGTCTTGTAGGCTGATAAACACAGGCTATGCTCTCTCAAAGCTTCAAAACAAAAGTAGTTTTAAGAACACTGCATAACAGTAGGGAAATCACAGGTCACACTTGAAAATGGTTGGCCCCATTAGTCAGCCTCAAACTACCCTAAGAGAAAACAAAAGGCAGAATCCCAGTGCTTCTACCTCTCCTTGCTTCAGTTTCCCAGTAAAAGAGTATGACACTGACAAGATGCTTCGATACTGCCTCCAGCATCCACGTCAAGATGCACAAGTGACATTTTTCAGAACACACCCAGACAATTCGTTAACAGAACTATAGATTCACATCTAGGATTAAAAGGCCCAACATAATTGAACACATACAAATAAGTGAGACAGGAAAAGGAAGAGGACCCAGAGATGGTTGCTGAGTTTATGTCTTCTGAACTGAGAATGGCAGCACTGCTTATTTAAACCTGAATGCAGTCTACACAATCACAACTTGCATAATCAAAATCTTTTGTACAGGCTATACTTGACTAAATTAGGTTAATTTTCACTATAAAATCAGAAAATAATTACTGGTTAAAAAAATATAAAATATTCTTCATCTAAAGAATGCTGTAGTTGGAGGAGAACATAGTTCATTCTGTATACAAAACAGAAGTGACTTAATTGCTTGAACACAAAAGATAACTCAAATTCAACTACCATGTTGTCCCCAGCAACTCTGTAATAATTGCATATAGAACACAAACATGCTTTGTTGAGAACTAAGAATATCTAATCAGCTATAACTGTAAATTTTATTTTCCATTTGTAAATTATCAAGGGAGAGAACTAGAGAGAAGAGATGTAAAATAATATTCTATCTGGGGATATTTTGTTAACACATAAGCTCCTACCCACCCCTTCCTGAATGCCTGCAAAGTTCTTCTGTTTCTGAACTTATTTCAATTGTTAGTTTCTTTTCGAAAGTACTTCAACTACAATGCGAGCAATGCTCTAATGAATTCTCACTGCTGTGCTATCTTTTCCAAACAGCATTTTTACATCATTTGCAAATTTGGATGCCAAGATGTACTTGCCATGTTCATGTGCATCCCTTTTTCTAAGGAATGCCATTATTAGCATCAAGTGAGATGCTTCAAAGTTTCTAAACATAAAAATAAACAAATAAATAAATAAACACAAGAGAAAAGCCCCAAACATACACCTTCCACAGTTTTACTCACATGAACCTGTTTTGGCACATAACCCATCCCACATTTCTCCACCTAAGCCATGGGGCTCCACCAGTGAGCATAGCTCTCTGGAGCCAGGGGAGGGGATTTTCAGGGTCCTGCTAGTAGCATAGCACAGTCACCCCCACACCAATGTACTCCACCCCCTTCCCTTACCAGGTTCATCCTTTGGGTAAGCAGACTTGGTAACCTGCATTCCTCCCCAGACTTGCCTCTGCCCAATACTTATTTTTCAGATGCACAAGTATTCACCCCCATCGTGAACTCCCAAAACACCAAGAGCTGCACTACAGACATGACGTAGTGGATACCTCAGCAGAAAGCAGATGGCAGTTGCCTCATGCTTAGAGCATCCAGACACCACATCTCTTACTGTTTAAAGGGACACTTCTGACATTGTCCCATGTCATGCCTTCCATATGATGGCATCTGAATACATTTTGACACCAATTAAGGTCCCGCTGTGACAAGGACCCTTTAGAAGGTCAGGAGCAGTGGGCAGCATAGTTTATGCCTTTGTCTCTTGCTCCAGCAGTGAAAGGGAGACTTTTCAGTGAAGGAAAATATTGTCAGCTGCATCTACATGCTGAACTGTAACAAACGAAACACAAGTTAAAAGGAGAATAATATAAGAAGAGAACAAAAGGCTACTGGTCTGCCTTGTGAAACAGGATTTTTTTAATAAGCTTAAATATGCTTCTTTGAGGGCAGCAGTCAAGGAAGCAAATACCCCAGTTTTACCATCTCATCTGCAAGAGCCACATCAAGTTCACTGAAAATGCAAAGGCAAACATTCCACAGCGCCCTGACAAATAATTTATCAATGAACGAAAGAATTATGGCTTAATTAGCAAACTTGTTGACCCAGGTAGTCATCCTGTGATTTTTAAAGTAAAGCAAACATTTCCAGGTCGTAAAAGAGGAATGACAAAAATTTAAATTTTTTATAAACAGCAGCTGACAATTTTATACAATAAATAATGCTATTTTATATTAATAAGTACAACATCAGCAACACAGTAAAGTTAACCTACTAATCCTGACAGAAATTATCTCTGTTCTCTATTAATCTGCATTCTTTACAGATGGTTATTTATTAAAATTAAACATGAAGCTGAAAGGTTATCTATGGCCATACTAGCAGACATCTGCTTGTGATTCTGATTTCATGTCTGCATACTATTCTTGGAAAAGCAACCATTTTTGAGGAGTTCCAGATGTGACCAAGGATTCTTAATCATAAAATATTCTTTAGAAAGATAAAAGTTCAGGGCCAGAAAAGAAATTACATACTCTGAACATCAGGGGAAAAGTGTTTCTAAGGAGAGGAAAAAGCAGTTTATTTAGTGTGCCACTACAGATAATTACTCATATTTTTAAATATGAAGCATTCAAAGGTACAATCATGAACTCAGTTTAATTTTAAAGCAGAGAATTATGCATTACAAGAACTGCAACACTCTTGGCGTGGGATAGACATGGTAACCTTCAACCTCCAGTGGCAGCAGCTTAAGCAACCCTCCACAAACTGACTTAAGGGATCTTGACTTGCTCCCCAAATCACCTCACCAGGACCTCCACTACCCACAATATGGAAGAAACAGTTAACTTTGGGATGGGAAGGTATTGCAGGCAGCAGACGAGAACTCCAGCAAGCAACATGAGGGAATTAATGTAGACCAAACAAAGGAGTGATGGGTTGTTTAATTCTTTCTTGGTGTCTCACTATCACACATTAACTGCTTAACCTATTTCCTAAAAATAACTTTTAAAAAGTGTTCTGGACTGTCAAAATATTTGTTCATTATGTTTGATAGCTGCACCCTTTGAATGAATAATACCATTAATCCATAAGAAATAGATGTAAAAAGCAAAGAAAGGAAATGAACAATATAAATTACAATATCTGAAGACTAATTTAATGGTGAATAAAGGGATTAACAAATAAAATTAAAGTCTAAATAGTAAAGCTTCTTTGTACATCTAGAAAACTAGAGCTGCCCAGGCCTTTCAAGATTCAGCAATCCTTTCACACATTTTGCTTTTCACTCTCTTGCCTTGCTAATTCACAGACTAATTCAAGACTCAGATTTAGCCTCCAAGAAGGGATACATCATCCTTCATAGAGATCCCTGGAAGGTACAAGAATTTGATCATGGTGGCCAGGCAGAAGGGTTGGCAGATCACTCCCCATGAGGTGCAGGGCCAGGGTGCTTGCCAAGCCTCATGTGTCTCAGCCATGCTCTTCCCAGCACTGGAATAGGACTTACATTTGTGCCTGCTGCATTGTTAATATTTGAGACCTGGAGAAGTTTCCTCTCCACCACTACACTAAACAGAGTACAAGAAAACAAAAAGAAACAAAAGAAAATAATTTAAAAGTGTGTTTTCCCCTCTTTGCTTCCCCTTCGCTGAAGCAGAAGGATTTACACAAGGGGCAAATGACACAAATATCTGTCATCACACATACAAGGGGCAGGTCGGAGAACTGCCCTGAGAGAAGGGGCTCTGCTGAGAGGAAAGTTATGACACACTGAGCTATAGAAAATGTAGGTAATTGAACTGCATAGCACAATGTAAGCTGGGAAGAGCCTGTTTCCCCTTTCTATCCACAGATGACTGCAGACACAGAACAAAATACAAACCACACCTCAAGCCGCCCATGCAGGAAAGCAATGGCTCAAGGACTCTTTCTGAACAAAAAAGGCAATACAATGGGAAAATGTAAGAACAGACACAGTACCAGTGGAGCAAGGGCAGAGGAATAAGAACATGAGAAATCACCCACTTAATGCAAAAGCACAAGTAGATCTGAAACCCTTCCAAATCTCTTCCAGCAACAATGGGCACTTTCGTAAACAAAAAGTAGCTCTTAACATACCTTCCACTTAAAATAAATTCCTGCAAGTGGAAGAGTAGAGTAGAGCTTCCGTTTTGGATATATGAAGGCATCCAAATGCTGTCCTTACCTCTGCATCCTTTTTTCAGATGCAAGCCAAGGGGCCCAACACCACAGGCAGATAAATCACATACATACACAAGTGGTACAGTAACTACAGCGCACAGGAACATCTGCATGTAGCTATAGTACCTTGAAATCAATAATCTAGTAAAGAAAAGAACTGTTTTCAGCAATCAGGTAAGTCATACAGCTTTATCAATTTATATGGTTTCAGTCTCTGCTATTCTTAAAAATTCTTCAGGGTAGAATCATAGAAGCATTTAGGTTGGAAAATATCTTTACGGTGATTGAGTCCTACCATAAACCTAACTCTGCCAAGTCACACTTAACCATAAAGATTCAACCACAACTGCACAGCAAAAGCCAGAGAGAAGGAAAAAAAATCCTACACTTAGTCAAAGTGAGTAAAAGGGCTCCATACACTATTTAAGAACCTTGGTGCAGACAACTTAAAACTTTGTAGAAAGTTGTCAGCCTGACTACTATATTTGCAAATGCAGAAACTGAACTCACAAGGCTGCAACTCACAAGGCTCCTTAGCCAGCCATCAGCAGCACACAGTTGAATTTGTCTTATCCAGTGCTCAATCCATCAGGTAAGGCTGAAAAAAACAATGCTTTTATTTCGTGCCTTCAAGTACATCTCAAAATAACGTTGATTAATTGACAAATACACAAAGACTACTTCCTTTTGTTCCTATTGACATTAACTTATTCAGAGTAAGTTTCCCAGCACTACCTGGACCACTCTTTTTCACACAGCTCTCAAATGCAAGTATGTCAGCAAGACATTTGGTATGTTTCCTAATATTCCTCAAGTGTTTTCATTTGAGCAGCACCCCTAAAGAGAGGATAGTGGAAACAAACTAGAGAGTGCTATTCCCTCCCTCTATCTGCCACACTATATTCAGAGTATCTGTAAAGCAGTAAAAGACTGAAAGCAAGTCTTCCCACTAGAGTTCCTGTTAATATCAATACTGACAGAGCTATATTGATGCTACAGCAACAGTGGCAGGTTTTCAAAGAAACTGCAGTGTACACAAGGATGTTTTACACAGCCAAACAGAAAATCCTTCCAGTTTCCTCTGGCTTCACAAGAAAGAAGCAAATCCTAAATCAACACAATTCATGACCACATAGGGAAAGGCAGATGTCATGGTTCTACCTGCACTGGACTAGAAAACTTTACGATTACAAAAGTTTATGTTGGCATAGTTCCACTCCAAAGAATCAGCAGAGGATCTGAACACTCCATATTGATGATGCAGCATTGGACAGTGTAAAATCCAAATTTTACTGCAAATGCTGCTACTCCAACACTGCAATGCACACGACAGTATGTTAGTGAAGACAGAAGAATCTGCTGAAACACAGCCACTTCTATTTTAAAGAAAGATGATCAGTGATATATAATTAACCACCACAGTCATTAAAATTTTACCCAGATGTGACACCATTTTCTGCATTTTTTTAAAGTGCAACTCTTAGTACCAAAAATGCTACTACTAAAAAGTTAGTTTTGCGAACAATTCACAGCTAAACAAAAATCAGTTACTGCAATGTTCTACCAACCTTCAGAAAAGCTGTTAATATTCAGGATTCTGCACAGCAGGGTACGGTTGAGAAATTAATTCTTTAAAAGTTGAATTTCAACAACAGACAAAGACATGTACTAGCTGAATTCTATTTATGGCATTCATCCAAATATCAAATAAAATTTTCCTGGCTGTGCTTCAGTCTTCCCCATTCACAGCTAAAGAGTTCTTTCATAAATGCAGACAGACAGTATAAACCCTGCATCTTGTTTACATCCAAATCTACACATCTCATAAGGAGAAAATATTACTTAGTAATTGTCACTTCAAGAAACACACCAGTAGTAAGTTACTGAAAAGTCCATCCTATGCAGTTGTAAACTACAGACAGAAATCCAAGAACTGAAAAAAAGAATACTAAAATACCATGGTGGACAAGGCAGAGAAAATAAGGAATGACAGAACTGCACATATGTGAATATAACAGGGTACCACTCTGCTAAGTAGCTGAATGTTTCAGCAATGTATTTGAAAGACTTCATCCCATGTAAGGAATAGAATTTAAATAAGCACAGTTTTCTTATAAAAAAAACCAAAATAGAATGGGGCGAAGGGGTGGGAGCAAGAATCAAGCTGTTCACAATACCTAAACAATCAAAAGGGAAAAAACACCTATGTTTGCCATGTTTTTATTTTACACCATGCAGGAAAATGAACTAAGCTCATGTTTGGAAAGAATCCAAACACATTAGGTATGAAAATTCAATTAAGACATTAAAACAGCCTCATTTTGCCACTATTAGATACAGTTATAATCAGAACAATAGCATTTCTCTACGTGTGACTCCATATTAAACTGAATTTTAAGAATACTCACTTTCCTCCCCACCTTCACATTCTGTCACTATAAGAATTTAATTTCTCAAATGCTCAAACAAACTCAAACACACTATAACCAAAGTTACACAAACCACTTTAAAGCACTGCTGTTATTTCAAATTCAAAGTTCACCAGAAACACACAAGGTAATCAGGGATTCCAGACAGTCATGCTATTTCCTTAGGTGCTATGCACCATCCTAATTCAGAGACACACAGAAGACCACCTGACTCTTAGTTTGTTTTTGTCACTTCTTACACTTACAAGAAAAGCAACAGCAGAAATGTAAAAATATAGGCACTTTTTCCTTTTGAGGCTATACCATGATATTTGATATGAAGGATAAAAGCATAGAGGTATTCAGGCAGACTGTCACTACATTGCAGCCATCTCTCAGATTCAGTATTTTATTATAGACCTGGATGTAGAGGCTGTGTTTTTAAGATTTGATGTGTCCTAGTAACTCCTAGTGTGATGTCTAGCATCTTGAACCCATAAACCATCTTCACACCTCAGCTTTACTCATTTTAGTAAGATACTGTTATTAAAAGACATTTTCTTTCATCATTCCCAAAGGTGAGAAATATTTTTGCTCCCTGCCACCACTTTGGTTTATAATTCAACTACTGTGTTTGATTATAAACATAATTTTTAAAAGCAAACATTAAGTAGTATTTAAAAAACAGTGCTCTTTCAGTTAAAAGAAATCTACTCTGAAGGCCTGACATCTGTAACTCTATTTCTAATAAACTGACTGATCAGGTATATGGAACAGATACATCGTTTGAAAGCAATGGAGCTCAAAATCCTTGTATTTCATCAGCTTCTCTCTCTGGTATCACAAGATCCCAGATTAGGAGGGAGAACTGTATCAATGTTAAAAAAAAAAAACAACACTGCAAGTATTGAGCGACAGCCTGGATGCTTCACTCGTATTTCATACAGTCACAAGGCATCACAGAGCATGGCACAGGAGTCCTAGACTGGCTGCTCAGCTTTCTGTCATGTTTAGCACCAACAGCAACTACTTTGAACATGCTCATGATGGAAACTGAAGGAGGGAGGGAAGGGGCAAGGAGAGAAAGAAAGAGAAAAGTGAAAAAGAAGATTACAAAAAAGGTCTTTTTAGTGAGCCTGAATGATATAGCAGAAGTATGCATTATGGACAGCATTTGTTCAAGGTAAGCTTTCATCAAGCACACAGTGATAGAGTTCCATCTCAGGCTCTACATCTACAAGCCCTCTGTTCTTTCTAAAAACAGCACTGACAGTGCACACAAAACCTCCACTGGACTGCAGATAAAGGTAGGTGAAACTGAGGAGGTGCATTCTCACCCATTCACAGGCAAACCTGTCTGATATATACTGCACCTGGAAGGAATTTCTCAAGAAAACAAAGAAGTGAGTTGTCCATAAAAAGAGGTTAGGAAACTACTAAACAGGTTCTCCAAATATGATCACACATTCACAGCACATTTGTCTCAGGAAAAAAGTGGGAACCTAAGCCAACCATTTAATGACAAATGTAGATAAAAGATTCATTTCTGTACTACAGAGCTAAAACCCCAACAGAAAAATGAGGGGTGTAACAGCTCTAGAACTGTGACCTTATGTAAAACTTTAAGCAGGCCACACTTAAATATTCATTAGCCCACGTCTTTTCTCTGACAGCAGCAAACTGTAGGAAATGGTTTACAAGAAATAGTAAGTTTAGAAGAGTACTTCTATTGTGACACATTCCAAATTCTGTCAGATAGCTACAAACTTGTCACTTACCACTCACACCTTCCTGCCCCACTTCACACAGCAACTTGCATGACCCTGTCAGTTAATGGTCACACATTAGTAGGTCACGTCACCCTCTGCACAAGTAAACAAAAATCTCAAAGAAGCTACTGAATTTTGCAGCTTATTATTTCCCAATCGCTCTCTAGTGCTACTATCAAAACTCACTGATTCTTCTGCTGAAAGAGCTGCATCAGGCAAATGCATGCAGCCTATCCTACACATAGCATTCAGCACTGCCTGTCTAGCATTGCACCTTCCATGAGCTACAAAAAGCTGCTAAGTATTATTACAAAAGAAGTGTTAATTCTATTTCTGAAAACTGCTAGTATTAGTTCTAAAAATCTAAAAACATCTAAAAAAACTAAAAGCAAACTGAAAGCATCTATAAAGCATCTGTTCCATCAGTCACTGTCTTACTAGAATTATCCTTTGTACCACAGAAAGAAAAAGTTCTGGTACAGAATAAATAAATAGATTACTAAACCCCAACTGTTGTATCAACAATTCTCAACATTCAACAAGTAAATTGCCATCATTTAAGCATGGAGAAAAACTGTGGTTTAAATACATGACACCTTTAGGGTAAAAACACATTTTAGGAGACTACAAACATTTTTCTTTTTGCTTCTACATAACTTAAAGCCCCACAGTTTTACAGTTACTCAACAGGGGTGACAAATAAAAGTTCTGCTCATATTAGCTGCAATACAAAAATTTTGATGGAATATATATGCACAGCATTTCAGCTCTGCCGGATTACAATGAATAGCTAACTTTGTCATATCTGAATGTTGTATATCATATTCAGCTACCAAACAACTAGCCTCAAGGTCTTAGATTTTATCCCTCAGTGATTTTTCTATTACATTACTAATTTGTTTGTAGGTTTGGGTTGTTTTATTTCAAAAAGGCTGGTATGTTTAATGTCCGTATCTTTCTAAAATGAGTAAAGGGACAGAAGCGTGAAGATGGTTTGTGGGTTCAAGATGCTAGACATTGTTCTAGGATTACTAGGACATGTCAAATCTCACAAACAGCCAGGTCTATAATAAAATCCTGAATCAGAGAGATGGCTGCAATGTAGTGACAGTCTGTCTGAATACCTCTATGCCTTTATTCCTCATGTCAAATATCATGGTATAGCCACAAAAGGAAAAAGTGCCTACGTTTTTCATCACTGCCATTGCATTTCTTTTTCCAGAGCAAATGTAAGAGGTGGCAAAAATAACCTCATGAGAGAAAAAAAGTTGTGCAAACCTGAAAAGGCTCAGAAACATTGTTCTGAGACATCAGGAAACTGAGGAGTCAGGTGGATCTCTCTGTGTCTCTGAATTAGAATGATGCATTTCACCTAAGGAAACAGCATGACTGGCTGGAACACCTGATGACCTTGTGTGTTTCTGGTGCACTTTCATTTTAAAACAGTAGCAATGTAATGAAGCATTTGATATTGATTGCTTGATAATGATAATGATAATTGATATTCTTTGGTCATAGTATGTTTGGGTTTCTTTGAGCATTTGAGAAATGAAGTCCTTGTAGTGACAGAACGTGAAGATAGTGAGAAAAACAAGTATCTTTAAAATTCAATTTAGTATAGAATCACAAATAAAGAAATGCCATTGTTACAACAACTATGTCCAACAGTGGGATATGGCAAAAGGAGGTTCCCTTTGAAGGGAATCCCAGACAGATTTCTACTGACTAGCTTAAGCCACTGAAGAATAAACAACATTTGTGGTTTAAATATTTACATCACTCTACTTCCTATCTTTGAATCTTACTAATTTTCAGCTCATTTGGTACCCTTGGCAGATATTTGTTCAGAATTTGCAAAATGCCAGCTATAAAAATAAAACGACTAAGAAAAAGTATAACTTTATCATTCATTAAATTTGCCAGCAGCTCTCGAAGCTGGCAAGCTGGGGAAGAAAGAGAGTCTTGTTCTCGGCCTGCACACAACGCTCCCTCGCAACATTTAAAACTGCACTGGACACATAAAATAGCATTGATCTCCCAGTCCCTGCGAATAGGAAGTTGTCCCGTGAAGGGCAAATCCTGCCCTGTGCCGTCAGCGCAGGGCGGCGGGGGGTGCGCAGCCGGGCAGAGCCGCCGCGCTCCCTCCTGAGGCCGCGCCCGCCGCTCCCATCCCTCCTCTGCCTTAGCATATGAATCCCAAGGAGCAGCGGGTGGTGAATGCCTTCTCCCTGCGCCCCAAATTCCATCCCTAACCTCACCCTTGCACCAGAAGTGCCCCGTTTCTCTATCCAGTCCTCTCGCATAACTCCTTCATAGGCAAAAATTAATTGAAAACTGTTAATTTCTGTGCTGGATGCTTGTGGATGGCTTAATTTATTGTGAACGAGGTCTAGTTTTTATTGAGAAATTCAGAGACCAAGCTCTGTGCCAGAGGCCATAAAGAGAACCCCATAAAAGAACTGGTTACAAGACTTGGATTATGAAATTACGAAAATACAGTAATAGGATATCAGTATCTGCCATGGAGACACTTCGTTTACAAAGAAAATTTATAACATTTAGCATAAAAATGACAGCACCTTGAAACTAGTAAAAAATTAAAAGGTTCAGCTACCAGTAAATCTCCACCTACAAGTAACCAAGGAAGGCACAGTGACCTCACTGCATCATTTGCAAACTTTTAGGTATCATATTGCAATTACAATAACAATATCAGAAACTAATAAAGAGTCACAAATTGTTAGACACCAAAATAATACAACTCCACTCAAACAGTCCAGTGCATGCTGGTGCTCTGTTAACGTTAAAGCAAACATCATCTGCCTTCAGGCTTTTGCCCTCAGATTTTCCCTCACTGAGCTCCATCCATTAAAGCTGGAAGAGGAGCTCAGGCAAGAGGCTGCCTGCAACTCCTGCCTTTTCAACAGCTGTGTCATTTAGCTGCTTTGACGATAGTTAATGATGCTTATTAGCATGCTGCCAGCTGATGTATCCATCATTAATACCGTTAGTGAATACAGCAGCAGTTAGACACTTCACAGCAACACAGATAAAGCCTGAGAGACCACATCTGCAGACAGTGAACTCTAGCTCAGTGGGAGAAGCACTCATCAGTCCATTTTCCCCAGTATTGCCATCACTCTAAAAGAAAGGAAATAGTTTTCCTGCCCCCAGGAATAGTTAAGTTTGTTCATCCAGCTGCAGAGTTTCAATATAAGACACATAAACAGACCTCAGCAACTTAGGATGCTAGGGTACAGAAACAGGTTTAAATTTACCTAGGCTGAGGAATTGCCTCATGTCTTTCCCATTTTCCTGCCAGGTGATGCTGGAAGTGCTAACTAAGGGCAATTTGTGAAATTACCACTCACATGACACCTACTACAGAAGAACTGCTAGTTTGAAGGAAGCAACGTACAAGTTAACTTGAAACACTACTGAAAGTTCCTCATACTACTATATACTAAAAGACCTACATTTAGGTCTTTTACCTAAAATGCCCTGGTTAATCACAACCAGGTCTGCAGTTTCAGAGGAGCAGAGAAAAGTCAACTAAACAATGTTTTTTCTTGCTGCACAACACAAACTGACAAAGCTTCAGGAAGTAGGTCCTGGTCTTGGCCTCACATACTGCCTTGCAAATTCTAGACTTTGCACTTCTGCACTTCCAACACTTGGCATTGCCTCATATGCGTAAGCTCCATGGAGAAAGGATATCAAACATAATCCACATGTGCCATTTCCTCACTCTCTGCACCTTCTGCCCCCAAAAGTGGATTTTAGCTTGGATTCTGAGGCACTCAGCTTCCCCACGTGCAAAAAATCCAGCCCCAGCACACAGGGAAAACGCCTAAGTCAAGGAACTGACTCTCTTCTTCTCAAATCAAGTTGTAAAACCTCCTAGTAGGCAACACAAACAATGAAGTCAAAATCTAACACAGAAGCCAACATCAACAGGTTGGAGAAACCCTTACAGCCATTTTCACTGGGAAGAGAGTCAAGCAGCAGCACAGGTTGTCCCAGGAGACTTGAAAATCTCTGTGGATGAAGCCTGTACAGCTATGACTGAATCAAGCCCTGAGCAACCTGTTCTGACTCTACAGCTGTCCCTAGTGTCTGCTGGAGGCCGCTCTAGAGACTTTATGAGGTCCCTTCCAGTCTGATTTATCCCGTGAGCCCTTACCATACATGCCACCACATGTCATGTAATTGGACTTTGATGCTATTCTAGCCTCTGGAAGGTACTATTATGCAGTCAAACAGATTAATAAAATCTGATTCCACAAATAAGCCTTTTTATCTCCAGTTTTAAAGTTCTTCAATATGATTTCTGAAGTAAGATGCTTGAAAAGCAATTTATGCATAAAATACACTGTCTTCATCCAACTTTAGCCTAACAACAAAGCAAAATAATCGACTGTTCCTACTGAAAACCAACCAGATAGTAGACCACAATTCTTTTCAAGAACAGAAAAACATTTTTGCTTGCAAAGAGTCACTAAACTATGAACTAGATTTTATGAGCTTGTGATAAACATTAACTTTAACAAATAATAATAAAAAAGATACTGCATTCATTTAAAGGCCCATATTAGGGAAACAATGTTGCCTTTTTATGGCTATTTATTACATACCAGCTGAATTTCAACAATGAACTGCAATTCAGCACCATATCATCTATTTATATCTGCCATTCGCAGCCAACTGCAGTTTACTGCATGATTTTTAAAAGTTTGGCCAGGATTTCAGCATAGTTGGCAAACTCAAGCTGGCAAACTCCTAGCTAATTAAAATCTTTCTAATAACTATACTACCACATATGAGAATGCTAGAAATGGGACTGGATAAAACACAAAATTCTTGCAGTCATGCTTACAGCGTGTGACTCCTTTGCATTTCAATATTTCTTCACTGACATTACACCACCATACTACAACTATCCCATCAGTTTTTAAACTGAAGATATTTAGGTATTAGCTCCATGTTCCCATTACGTTAAAGAGGATTATCCATACTAAAATATGGTTTATTAGAATAAACATTAACAGTGGAAAGTATTTGCTCACTAAATGCATAAAACATGTTCAGCCAAAGTGCTAATTACATACTCCATGACTGAGTAACAAATTCATATCATCCACCCTTTTGGATTTCAAAATAAAGACAAATAATTTTACAAAACTTCTTCCAGCAAACGTTTCCAAGTAATCTCCATAGAAAGTCACAGCAATAAAGGATAGAATATATTTCCTAATTACAGAACTTACACTCGTGCCAGACAGAATGGAGGACTTGTCATTACTAAAGCAATATTCAGTTTTAACTATCTTGACACTCTGCATTCTGTTCTACATGATCCCAAGAGAACCCTGTTGCTTTTCCCCATTGGCATCCCAATATGCAACAACATGATGCTGAGTTCTAACATGCTTATAGAGTTACATTACTCTGTTTTATGTAATACTGCATGAAAAAGGTTGGTTTAAATAAAAAATAGTAAGTCAATTATGAGGGGAAAAAAATAGTACTACTACATTTCACTTTTAAAAACCTTCCTAGGTCAAAAGGCCATATACACCATTAGCTTCTGAAACAATTAGTAAATGCCTTATTATAAGCAGTTTTGCATATTATGCTGTACATTATATCCGAGTTGCACAGCAAAACTGAATTTATGCAGTATAGTTTCAATGTATTCTAAGGAAAGTACTGAATAAGGTAGCAACTTCAGTCATGCAGTAAATACCACCAACTACAAATTAATTGACAAATACTTACTTTGTTTCCCAGAAAATCTTCTTTGAGACTTGGGACTCCAGCTAGAAAAAGATCTGTTTGAACTGCATATGCAGGCTCAGAAATAGAGAGATGGCGCACCCACCAGCATCATCTGCACCAGAAAAAGAGCAGGAAAGGTGTACCTATGTGGGCATGCCTGTTTTCTATAACTCCTAAATCTGACAAAAATAAGTTGCATTCTTTTAGAGTTAAGAGGTCCTTCAGCCAGTAGTGCAAGCAGGGCTTCCTTCTCCATCCCTGTAAAGGAAATGGGGATTTCAATGTTTTTTGGGTTAGAGATCACAAGAAAACTAAATGAAACAGAAGCACCAGGGTAGGCAAGCTGAAGAGTAAAATGCCAGTTTTTGTGAGTTTGAGCAGCATAAAGCTGTATAGACCTGACAAGCAAACCCCAGAAATTTTTTTGTTGCAGTGGTTTTAATTTGGTTTAAATTGTATTTTTCATTCAGTACTTATCCCCATTTAAAAAGATTTTAAAGGCTCTTCTAAAATTCCACCTAAAAAACCCCCCACATCTTTTTCAGCATACCAGCTGAGCACAGGGTGTCCAGAGAGGGTCTGGAATCTCCATCCTTGGAAATGCTCAGAAGCTACCTAGGCAGCCAGCTCCAGGAAGGCATGCTTGAACAAGGAGGTTTAACAAGATGAACTCCAGAGGACCCTGTCAGCCTCAACCATCCTGTGGCACTCTCAACCAAACTCCTACCAAATTCCACAAAAGCACAATTTCATGTCTCACCATGTTCAAAGAAGGGACACAGAAAAGTAACAGTTTCCAGCAGAAACTACAGATCTTATAAGATCTACATACTGCACGAAAGGAGGAAGGGTGGAAAAACAAAACAAAACAAACAAATTAAAAAAAACATAACACATGCATACAAATCTACTTTAGAAGGCAGCTTGGGGCCTAAAGTAAAAATATGCATAACACTACAGAAGGAAGGAAGAGATACAAGGAAAGAAACTACATGGTAATAAATACAAAAGCTACCTTGTTTTTAAAAAAATACATAGTCCACAAGATTTTACAGTATCAAGTGATTTGGAGATTTGTGATTTGGAGTGAATCAGTTTCCTGAGAGGTTTTCAGGTGGGAACTGAACTTTCAAGTGGGTTTGTTTCCCTTCTCCCATCTAATGAAACTGGAGCAAAAGGGACAACAACCGATTGTTTTAATATCCCCTTAATAAAAAAATTTAAAAATACTAAAAAAAAAATCCATCAACATTTACTATCAAGGGATATTTCTGGAGGAACCACTGTCCCAATCCATTCTATTCCTACTACAGAACCTGTTTCTTCTCCTGGGCTTACCCACCATCCAAGCACAAATAATGTTGTTTCCCCATAATCTGGCAGTATACCTCAATGTTAGCAACAAACCTCTCAGTGTTTTCCTTTTTTACATACGTGTTTAGAGTTATTTATTTCATGCTGTCTTGGAAAATTACCATTCCATTATTTAATGAATTCTGAGGCATTCAGGAATATAACCAATTCCAGTTTGTATTGGATGAAAAATTGAAGAAATACTATTATTCAACTGTGCTGAGTAAAAAAAAAAAATTAAAAAAAACCTAGAAGCAATCTTGCATATATAAGTTATATACAACTTTCAAGACACCTTTAATGAATCCAAATCTACGTATACAAATCTATAAGGACTTATAGATAAACATAATGTCTGTCAGGGGTTACATGCAAGTCTTCACTGGATCAAGATCAAAGATGACACCTTTCTCAGTCAGAAGGATTGAGATGTTTGCTATCACAGAAGAATGTCCCTTTGCACCACAGCACAACACAGTTAAGGAAAAGTAATTTATTTTTTTCAGAATTAAAGAATCAGTGATGCCTAGCTGGACCACACTGTTTTGGAAGAGGCCCAAAAGCTCAAATAATTGCAATGGACTGGAAAGGCCATCACCCACAGGTCAGCAATTTACATTCCAGCCAGGCTATTTATGAGAGAAAGTAGTTACCACCAACCATCCTTTGAATACTCAAGTTGCCATTTTTAGTACCATTGCTGAAGCGCAAACACACACAGATACTATGACAAACCAGCATAAGAGTCCAAGACTGAGGTAGTGCACAAAATTAATTAGTCAGTTACTACAAGCTGACAAAGCTGAGTCTGCAATAAAACACAGCAGTGTCAAATACTGAATTGGCATTAGGAATGGTAAGTGAAAATAATCTTTCATCCTCCATGAGATTGTACACTCATTACAGTTTGAGGTAAGTGATGAGTTGAGTAGAAAAGAAGTCCATATTTTTCCTCTTTCCCTGCCAGCTAACATTAGTTCCACCCCACTTTCCCAGTTATTTCTTCAGTTCCCTCCCTCTCAGCTTGCTTTGTGTCCTCTGCTTCTTGCTCCAGTGCATCGTCCTTTTTCTTAGTCTCATATTTGCCACCCAGAATCTACTTTCCCCTCATTGCTGTCTTTACTGCTTCTAACTTAACTTCCAGTAGTCCTCTGCAAATGCTGACTAATCAACATAAACATCGTAAAAACAAGCAGGTTTTATCTTTAAGACTTCCGTATCTATAAAGCAACCTTTAAGTACCTAGAATGTCAGTATGTGCATAATTTTTTCTGTATGTTTGTAAAAATACCAAGTATAATAGAAATGTAACAGACCATTAAAAAAAAATTCAATCATGGCAGAGGAACCAGAAATAAACATCCTTATTTTCAACTCTGAGTGAAAGACAAGCTCCAAAATCATTAACTGTCTCCCTTTGCTTACAGCAAGAGGTCGCAGCAAATGTCAAACACAAGAGAGCTGTTCAATTAAGGGCAACCTTACAAAATCCAAACTGTTAGCAACAGCAGCCTAGACGTCATCCTTGCCCCAACAAAGCCAATGTCTGGATAGCCCCTATTACACAAGACCCCACAATAAAGAGCTGCCAAGCTTTAACCTTCAATGAGGAGAAATGAATTTATTCTCTCAAGAAACAAGTCTGCCATACTAGAGCATTGCCTTCCTTATGAATTGTCAGGCAAGCTAACTTTTCCCACTTCTTCCTACAGCCTAAATCAAAAGCAACACATACGGAGTACCAGCACAGTAATTCATCACAAAGCAAGAAACAGAAGACTGTTGTTTCAAACACTGAAAGTAGGTAGACAGCAAGTCAGCTATTCAGAACACAAAACAAAAACCAAAAAACTCCAACAAATCCACTGATGAGGAATACAAAGGTAATGATTTGGGGAAGGGGAGGGAGGGGGTGATGGCGAAGGAGACATATTCCAGAAAAAGCAACTAAGTACAATAATTTTATTCTATGGCAGTTTTATTATATTGCACATTGAATTCTTTATAAAACATAATCTGAATTATAGCAAATTGTCAAAACAGCTTTAGAATAATTTATCTGCCATGCAGGGTAAAAAAAATTATGAAGTTCCAGACACATTAAAAATATTCAATACTAAACCTCTTCCTCTGATTTTGCAATGATCTGAGGATAAAGGTTCTCTAAAACCCACAAGCCTGAACATTACATAAAATCTCTAGGCCTGTGTATATCAGTCAGAGCTCCAGGCACACACAGTGAAGTCAGAGTGAGTTTCTGGCTGCAGAAAGAGTTGTGCACTATCAATACTGCACCCTGGATGCTGTACATACAAGACCAGCTGTGTACACAGAAATTTCTGCATGCATTAGTTAGGGTGTTATCAAAAGAATTTGAGATTAGGTTTTGTTTGGTAAACACAGAGTTAAGGGGCGGGGGGGAAAGAGTTGTTGTATTTAGTCAGAGATCTAACTTGGGGAAATGTATGAAAATTACATCCTTAGAGGGCTAAAGGATACAGATTTCTACGCACTGCATATTCACTGCACTTCGCTTCACACAGTTCACAAAGTCAGAAGAAAAAAAATAACATGACTTTGATATCCATCCCTGACATGCAGAAAGTCAGTTACCAGAAGTCTACAAGATTACATCTTAATGTTTGATATTATGCAATATTTTGTCTAATGGTCTAACTATGCTTCCACAGTAAGCAGAAGCTACTACCGAGGCAGCCTTTCTGAGCAGCCAGAGACATGCAAACCATCAGCTGGTGAATTCCCTGGCAAGTACGCAATGCTCATCTGCAGAGCTCCAAACAAGTATTTTGAAGGTATTAGGACAGAGAAAGAACTAGAGATAAAAGCAAATTAATAATGACTAATTTAAAACAGCAGCACAGATATGCAGCACTAAACACGAGATTTAAATATTCTGAGAAACTGACACCACCACGCTGGCCAGTACTGTATGCAGGGAGTGAACTTTACCAAACACGGACAAGCCAAATCCTGCTATTCTTGAAGCTAACAATAGTTTTTCTTGAACTCCAGAAACAGCAGAAAAAATTGGCTCTCAGATGAGAGCAGATCATACCTCAGGGCACATACATGGGCAAAGACACACGCAAAACGCCCCACTGAGCATCTTCCATCCTCACGCGGTCCCTGCAAGCAGGGCAGCAGGTTGCGGAGCTCGCACTTAGGAGTGTCTGGAGAGCTGCGCTTTCGTCCTCAGGGCTCAAAGGAAAAGCTTCCGACTCAAACCGCACATTCTTAAAGGATTTGGGTTGGGGGGTTTTCCTCCAAAAAGCACAGTAATTCCGTTGTGGAAAGATTCTGACTACACTCAAAGCATGCAATACACACCCACACATACAAACACGCACATCGTGGTTTTTTTGGGGGAAAAGCAATTTCTGCGGTACTCCATGCTTATCCTAAGTAACTTCTAAGTTTGACATATTCCTAAGTTTACTCACAAACAGAAGACTCGTAGGCACAGGGACGCAAAAGGATCGCCAGAGCGGCTGGAGGATGCGGCGCACCCGACCCGCGCCGGCCGCTGCCGAAGCCCACCAGTGTGCGGCCGGAGCTCACCCGCCCGGCTCGCTCCCGCGGAGGCTGCCAGTGTCTCCCCCGCGCCGGGAACCCGCACCGCTCCCCGGGCACCATCCGCACCGTTCCCTGCCCTACCCTTCGCCTCCCCGAGTTGCTGACGGTCCCGGGAGGCAGCGGCGGCGGCAGCGCCGACCCCCGCCCCTCTCAGCCCCACCTGCCCGCGGCGCGGCCGCCCCAAGGTCACCGCCTCCCCGAGGAAAGAGAACTTCGGGACCACTCACTTGGGCGAACCGCTGGGGTGCCGCCGCCACCGCGGAGGCTGGGGGGCGGTGCGGAGACTCCGCCGGCTGCAGCGTCGCAGGACGGGCTGTGCGCTCCCTCCTCCTCGGCCGCCGCCGCCTCCTCCTCCGTCTCCCCGACGACTTTCACTTCACCTGCAGGCAGCCCGGCTGCGGCGGGGCGGGAGGCTCCGCAGCTTTCCGCGGGACCGCAGTCACTGCGGCAGCGCCCTCCCCGCACCACGGGGGGAGCCGGGCTGGGCCGCACCGCTCAGCGGCCGCTTGCCCCCCGCCGGCCGGGGTGAGTCCTGCCCTGGGGGTGCCCGCAGTCCCTGGGGGAAGGCACGAACTATGGAGCTCCGAGAGCCCTCCCGAGCCCTTCCGCGAGTGCGGAGGCAACGCGACCCTACTGCGCGCAACCCCTGCCCCGGGATGCTTTGCCCAAGCTGCTTGCCTGCAGCTGCAGGGTAGGAATTGCCCCCGTGCTGTCAATCACCTCCCCGGTGAGGGACTATAAATATTTATTAGGCATCCTAATAGCTGCATCTAGCTAAAGAGAGCACTCGTGTCGCTCCTGTGACTCAAACCCCCCAAACCAGTCCTACACGGGTATAATATTAACTTACTCGCCCACTGGCCCAGTTGACTCTGCACCGGGGAAGGGCTCTCCTGCCACAGCCAGGTGAAGAGATTTGCCAGAAGGGCACCAGTGCGTCCCCTTGCACTCGAAACGTTCCTCTGTCCTTTTTAGGAACAGATGAATGTTTGCTGGCTTGAGTGCTTTCCATCAGAATATATCCGTCGACAGGGAGACAACGGTCTTCTTCCGTGGGAACATCACATTAGCAGTTCTGTTCAGACAAACTGGGCTTTTATGCTCTAATCGAGCTGTGAAAGATATCTTAAGCAAAAATCTGAATGCATAGGGAGCCCAGAAATAAGAAGCTAATCTTGGATGTAAGCTGATAGAAAATGGGGATAAGAAATTATGGACTTTCTGCAATTGCATGCATGTTTAAAGAAAAACCAGACCAAGGTCTCTCAAGACAGGGGGGAAAAAAACCTGATGAAAGATGGTGCTTTTATTTTGCGGGTATCTTTAAAATTGAATCAGCTATTAACACGGTTTTGGTTTGTGCTTTTCTGCGCCTCTTGTTCCCAGCCAGCTGAGACTTCTCTTCAGAAGGTGGACAGCCTGAGCTCGACCTTTCTATCATAAAATATAGAACTTTTTCTGCATAGTGTGCTGGACAAAAAAACAGCAGTTATGAACTTATATAATCCACTTAAACATGAGGTAGAACAGTGACAGAAGTTCATTAATGTATATTCTTCCAAGCTTCATACTTGCTCATATAAGTAAATAACTATTTGGTGGTTTGCCTATCTCACTGAGATTTTAGAGTAGATGCTTTAGAGATCTTATTACTAGGACTTTGGTTTTGCCAAGTGTGATACAGTGCATTTATATCTATGATAAGAAACAGTATTTTTAATATAGCAGTGCATAGGGGCTGCAGCTGAACTGAGACTCAGCTGGGATTTTCACTGACCATGCAGAGAGAGAACACCTGTCTTGGGGATTTACAGTCCAGACTAAGCCAATAAGACAGGCAAGCGATGGCAGGGGAAGCACAAGCACAGAAAGGTGAAATAATTTGCCCAAGACCATGCAGGAGGTGTGTAAACAGCACTGGCTGTAGAGCCAGTGTTTCTGATTCAGCAGCCCATACAACAATTCCAGTGATGCCATGTATTGCTTTAAATGATGGACTGAGCACAGTCCTGAAAACCAAATATACAAACTGTGTTTTTAGTAAGACTGGTGTTATGATGCATTAATTTATTGAGGTTTTCTTCTTCTTCTCAACATCTCTAAGCACTAGAAGCAAAAGGTGTTCAATACAATTTCATGCTGGTGCCCTGAAGCCAGGATATTTCAATTGAGTTATCCTCTTTCTGGCTAAATCTTGCCCATTTCTTGCTAAATTGCAAAATTAATGAATTCAAATTGGGTTTCCCAAGCGTTAGCGCAAGTTATCGCCCCTCCACTGAAGATACTTGTGAATAGAATAATTTTTGAATGGCATTTGACTTTACACACGAGAAATAAAAGTAAACACCTTTGTGCCCTATATGTCCTTTTGTAAAATACAATAATGGTGGCTTAGTTCATTATGATAACATTAAATACATTTTTCTAGTCTTGAATTTTTTACAATCCTCAAGATTTGTTTATTATCGTTAGATATAATGCCTCTTGGGCCATAAATTCAGACAGTAAAGATGGTGATTAATCCTGAGGTAACCATAAAGCAATGGATACAATCACAATAGTAACAATATCATTATAATGAACTGGAGGTGGGGGGAAGTCTTTGCATTTAGCTGTGCTTCAGATAATTTCATTCCAAACCATCTGAAATTATCTACCTCAGCCTTTTCAAAAGAAGGCCAGCTGAGACCAAATTGGTATAATTTCTTTCCAGAAAGGGAAGAAGGAAGCTGTGAGGGACTGAAAGGAAAATGCTGCCCTGCGAGCATCCATTTATACACTGTTATGTAGAGGTCCTGCTATGGAGGTCCCACAGTGACCTGTAAATGGAAAATTACTTCTTCTTGTAGGAAAATCCCAGTGATGTCCATCAGATTTAGTACAAGACCAAGACCCCTGTTTGTTGGCCTAACGAGCCAAGGTTCCTGTCTGTTGGCCTAACGAGCAAGTTATAGCCCAAAGCTTTGTAAACATACACTAGCAGCAACTTACCTACACCAGTAACGACTCCACTGAAGAAATCCTTGTTTGGGGTTGATTCAAACTGATTATTAATCAATTTAAGATTATCTTAAGAAAGCATACCCCAATCTGCACTAAATTCTTGTAGATCAAAGTCTTATAATATGTTTCCATCTGCAGATGATTTCTAATCTTTTGTATACTGATATTGAAGTAAACAATATTTTTTCTACAGGCCAAATAAGGGCCTTAGAGATTCTAAAAAGTACCATTTTCCCCCTTCAGTGGGATTTTTCAAAAAGAATCCCTTTTCAATACTGTCTTCATGTAACATTAGTTATTTGATATCTGTTAACTGTTCTATACAGCTCCTGCAATGATTGCAAACAGCAAGATACCTATATACAGCTATTCACAAGTGTAAAGCAATAAGCAAAGCATTGAGTCAGGTGGAGAGAATATATTCTATGATGAAAATTTACTTTTTTAAAGTATTTGGTATTATGATCATGTTCTTGTAAGAGTATGCTATGCTTCACTAAGTATCCCATTTACAAGAAAGTTCTTATTGCTAATTCCACTCTGAGAAACGAACAGAATTTTTGTAGATGTGATATCCATAAAACTTCTGCATTTACTGATTTTATTGCTCTTTTGTTTTCCTGAAACAATCATGAGTTTGCTTTAAGTTACCATGACATCTAAAACTTAACAGCCTAAGTACAAGTAATCCCTTTTGTTTTCAAAGGTCAGGTAGGGATGGGAAGTATTAAAAAAAACAAACAACAACAAAAACCCGAAACAATCCCCCACAAAAAAAAAAAAAACAAACCAAAAAACCACAAACTCAAGCTTTCCCAAAGTTCTGTCACCTTACAAAAGGGAAGAAAAGTCTCATACAGTATTTTCACTCTTTCTTTCACCTGCCCTCTGCCTTCTCTTCTTCTACAAAGGAATATCTAACTTTTGTGAATGGGGACTAAGTCCATTCCCTTGATCTCTGGGTCTATGTAGTGACATTCACATTGGGCAATGAAGTATTTCAAGAACCTGAATTGATTAAATATAGGATTGCACTGCTGCAGAATTACTGAGAGAAGGCGCAGTTCCCAGAAAGTGCTGTTCGCAGCAGCACAGAGCCACTGCAACCAAACCAAACCTCCAGGGAGGCTGAACTTGCAGTTCACTTTCTGAGCCAAATTCATCCCCCTTGCAGTGCAACCTGGCATCCATCTCAATGAGGAATTCAATTAGTCTTTTACATTTTCTGTGGCTACAGCATGCAATTGCTTTCATTGGTTTCTTATGGAATGCTTTGTAGACTTTATTAATATTTTCCTAGATTTAATTCAGATCTCCAAACAGGGAGCTCTGCAGAAAAAAAAATGTCCTTCAGAACTTTATGCATTAAAAAAAAAATTTAAAAAAACCAAAACTGCAAGACACGATCTCATCATTGCAACATTCTCCCCTATTCTGAAGCACACAATATTCCTTTGAACTACAAAGAGCAGGGGAAAAAGAATCTTTTAGAAAAATTAAGAAAATACAAAACATTTATGTTTATCAAAGATTATCACAGGGTTTTGCAATAATATGTAGCAGAGCACTCAGCCAATTTCAACAATGTTCTAAAGCAAGAATGAGGTCTCAAAAAATAATTAAATTCCTATGAAAAACAACTGCTTCAGTGTCCACACCCAGGACAAGACAGGTAGGATCCAGCTATTTCATCTCCAGTGCAGCAGCTTTTCCCATGGTAATTTTTCCTTAAGAGTTGTTCTGGAAAACTGGAATTTTCCAGGAACTGCTGGAAAATATAGGGTCAAGTCTGTGGCAAGCACCCAGATTTGTCCTACATGTCAGCTGAGTGGACACAGGGAGAGTCCAGGCTGGAGGGTCAAAGGAGCATCTCCAGCTCTAGCACCATTATCATCGGTACCTCTGATGTGGGTGTTTGCCAGACCCCTGGTTCTCTCCTGTGAGCCTAATTCCAAATCTGCATTTTTATCTCCTTCTACTGGATAAAGCCCCAAACCAAGTATTTCATTTCATCAAATGGCTTTTTTAGATCCCTCAAAGAACTGAAACTACTTTTTGCCTTCTTTCACCCCAAGTATTCCCTTTGTTTTGCTTTGTCATTTATATGCCTGTTGCCAAGGAAGAGCAGCTAAACTCTCAATATAAAACAAAGAAGAAGAGCATGAAGAGCAATGCAGAAAAAAGAAGCTCACTCTCTCCTCACCTCTACAATAAGGATTAAGAAAAACTCCTGATATGTCTAACATGAATCTATATTCATGCTGTCAGATTTCCACCTGGAAAATTACATCTTTTAGACATCATGGTTTTTAACCATGGATGGCTTTTGGTAGGAAGCTAAAATCCCTTTTAACTATTTGTATTATTATGTAAGGGTTTGATTTTAGAAGTGCTGAGTAAAGCTGTAGATAGTTCTGAGCATAATTTGAAGCTTATTACAGGCTAATAATGTTGTAACAATGGCCCACAGGGATTCCACAGGTATCTCGCGGGGAATTATGCATTTATTAGAAAAACTTCTTGATGGAAATAGAACAATTTCCTTGCAAAGAGAAACTAAGACTAAGAAACTAAGGAGTCTTCAGTTTGGAAAAGACATAACTGGGAGGATATAATGAAGATATTAAAATCCTAGATGATCGAGAGATGGAAAATCAGAAATCATTTGCTTTCACTCATAATTCAAGGTCTATAATCTACCAACTGAAATTATCCAACTCCAAGTTTAAAATAAAGAAATGGAAGCACTCAGTAAGACAATGACTCGGCCTGAAATACAAATGTTTTCAAAATCAATTAGTTTTTTTTACAACCAGCATCCAAGGAGAGCTGTTGAATACATTGCTGTAGATGCAATGTTTGGCATAGAAGTCCCTAAACTGACATAAATTTGTTGTAATTTTACTTATACTTACTTTCTTCATAGTGATTTGCCATTGTTAACCATTAGAAACACTATAGTGAGTGAGGTGGGCCTTTGCTCTCATCCAGTGTGATTGTTCTTGCCTTATAATTAAGCAGTTCCCATCAAAAGAGAACTTGTGATAAAATACTAAAACTAGTGGTGTCTTTTTTGACTTATGGAAACCCATGACAAACATATCAGGATGCACTTATACATTTATTTCTAGATTTACAGAGTATTCTCTTTCATATTTCAAGTAACTGAGATAATGCTCTCTGCAGCAAACATCTGAAGATGGAGAGACATCATGAAAACATGGAAACAACCCTTGCATCTCCCAAAAAACAAGCTCTTGGTGAAAGTGGCTAAAGGTATGACCTTCATTTTACATGCTCAATGATGAACTACTGATCAACATTTTAGAATAATTTATGAATACTGACAATACCTGCTTGCTTTATAGGGATTGTTATTTCCAACAGGCTAAAGAGAACATGAAGTATGTCAAGACTGCATATGTGATTACTATAGGAAATAAAGTACTAAAACTGTGTTTCTACATAATTCACACACTAAGCCAAGATGACATGCTGTCTTTTGAGTGGTGACAGTGATGACATGACTCAAAGTTAAAAATTGTAGATTTGACATCCATAACAAATAGTAACATTTTGAAGTAACTCAGAAAGTTCTTGAACAGAAAATGTGTCTCCAACTGTATTCATAACTGGAGCTAAAAGAGGAACATTGCATGGGGAGGGTTTGCACTGTAATAACTATACTGTATTACATTGGTCTACAGTTTGTATTTGTTTTTAGATTTTTTCATCCATGGAAATCAGTAAATGCTGCATTTAGTGATGCCCGGAGAACTGCACAGGTGTCTTTGGTTACCATCCCTGCCCAACAACACACCATTTGAAATACACACAGCCAACAAACCAGTTGTAAACTTACAACAATAGCTGTATTTTCCACTTTTCTAAAACATACTGAATGATGAAAAATTTTTCAGGACCCAGATGAAACACTCTCTCCTTCGGAAAGCTGCAGCAGTACTCTGTGGCAGGAAGAAACATTTTGCACTACCAGAAACTCCAGCAGTTTCCAGTGCCCAGCTAGCTTGTCATGGCTCCCATATCACCTGGCAAATCATTTTGCCAAGACTGGAATAGCTTTTGCCATCTGGGATAGCCCCCTGCACGCATATTGTTTTCTGGATATGCTCTGTGCGTGCCATGCTCCATATTAAACCATGGAGGTTACTAGGTTTCTCAAGGCAAGTTCTGCTGACACACAAACTGATTTTTTTCTGCCATTTAAGCCTCACCTTATTTGTTTTGGCATAGAACAATTGCTATGGATAAACAAGTACTACTGTGACCTAGAGAGGTATCCTTTAAGCACCAATGGTCTCAGCCCTACTGAAACAACAAGGTGCTGGTACTATTGCAATATTGTTCAGTCTTCCCAGAGACAGCTAATGCAGACCCTGGTTTTGGCCACATCACATAATTTTGTNACCAAACTAATCTGAGGTCAAACAAAAAATCAGGGAAAAAAGGATATGCAAAAACATTTTCTAAATTATCTGCTTTGCTTTGAGGTTACAGACAGCCTGTACTATTCTGATTATTCTCAAGGACTTGAAAAGCATGAAGCAAAGAGTATGGTGTGCTGCATAAAATGAAGAGGAAAAGCACAGCAATTGCTCCTGTCCTCAAGGTGCAGGATGAAATTNAGAACTGCACAGGTGTCTTTGGTTACCATCCCTGCCCAACAACACACCATTTGAAATACACACAGCCAACAAACCAGTTGTAAACTTACAACAATAGCTGTATTTTCCACTTTTCTAAAACATACTGAATGATGAAAAATTTTTCAGGACCCAGATGAAACACTCTCTCCTTCGGAAAGCTGCAGCAGTACTCTGTGGCAGGAAGAAACATTTTGCACTACCAGAAACTCCAGCAGTTTCCAGTGCCCAGCTAGCTTGTCATGGCTCCCATATCACCTGGCAAATCATTTTGCCAAGACTGGAATAGCTTTTGCCATCTGGGATAGCCCCCTGCACGCATATTGTTTTCTGGATATGCTCTGTGCGTGCCATGCTCCATATTAAACCATGGAGGTTACTAGGTTTCTCAAGGCAAGTTCTGCTGACACACAAACTGATTTTTTTCTGCCATTTAAGCCTCACCTTATTTGTTTTGGCATAGAACAATTGCTATGGATAAACAAGTACTACTGTGACCTAGAGAGGTATCCTTTAAGCACCAATGGTCTCAGCCCTACTGAAACAACAAGGTGCTGGTACTATTGCAATATTGTTCAGTCTTCCCAGAGACAGCTAATGCAGACCCTGGTTTTGGCCACATCACATAATTTTGTCTATCTATTTATTTATTTATTTTCACAGGAGAGCAGGTTAAGATGGAAAATCTAAGAGGAAGATAAAGCTATTTGAAAAGAGTTATGTTTTTGGTAAACAGGAAAGTGCTGTAACTCAGTGGTTTTAAGATGACTGACTTGTAATTTCAATATTCCATTAGCAAAAAGTTTTAAGAGGCATGTTTTTCCTCTTAGGTCTGTAGAGTTATTGGAATATATGAGAATTGCATGAAAGAGTGCTACACACAAGGAAATAAGAACAGCTAATGCAAAGTATTGAATTAATATTTTATTGCAGGCAAATGAGACATTTTTAAATTACGCCATCCAGACAAGCATCCTTCTCAGTCTAAGAATGTCTTGTTTTTCTTATACCTTTTGAAGGGTCTCACTTTAGTCGTACAGTCTTTGATTTTAGATGCCAAAAAGAAACCAAACTAA